>JACJUY010001538.1:17374-43063 GCA_014220935.1 Platorchestia sp. MABIK | reverse complement strand
CCAGCATTCTGAAGTTCGTGCAACACTTCTCTCAAATTCTCTAGATGACTCTCAAAGGTCATGGAGCTGACACACACAGCATCTAAATAGATTGCAGCAAATTTTCCAAGCTGCTTTTTGAGAACTTGGCAAATTACTCTCTGGTTCACAGACGTGGAACATCTCAGTCCCATAGGTAGCCTAGCAAATTCGAAATTCCCTTGCTTAGTTTGGAACGCAGTGTATTGCTTGCTTTCCTCATCCAACTCTATTTGATGGAAGGCTGATTTTGCGTCGAAAATGGAGTAAAATTCCTTGCCAACCACTTCTTCCAACGTTTCCACAATGTTCGGAATGGGATAGTGCTCGTTGACTACTCGCATGTTCACAGCTCGCAAATCAAGGCATACTCTGAGACCT
Source organism: Platorchestia sp. MABIK (assembly GCA_014220935.1). NCBI lineage: Eukaryota > Metazoa > Arthropoda > Malacostraca > Amphipoda > Talitridae > Platorchestia > Platorchestia sp. MABIK. The sequence continues at coordinate 42,664 of JACJUY010001538.1, read as the reverse complement.
CCGCCCGGCTTCTTTACAAGCACTAGGGGATTTTTCCAAACGCTGGTGTTTTCTTGCACAATTCCGCTCTCAACCATCTCCGAGACCTTTTTATCAATGATTTCTTGACTGGTGTACTGAATTTGCCATCCTCTTGTTTGAATGGGCCTGTAATCACTCAACAAAATTTTGTATTTTACACCTTTAACGTGACCAATGTCCATTTCATCTGCCCTGATTGTCTGATGATATTCTTTGAGCAGGTTTCGGACTTGCTCCTGTTTTTCATCATCCAAGTGACTGAGATCAAGCTCATCAATTTGCTGAAGCCGCTTTTCTCTGCGGAGATTTTCTGTCTCGCTGTTCACATCGTTGTTTCCTTCTGTAGTGGAACTCTCATCCGCGGTCTCATGGCATGTTGAAATTATTGCTCGTTCAGTCAGAGCAATTTCTTCAGCAAAGGGGTTAAGTACGGGCATTAGAACATACCCATTTTGCACCTTTGCTGCGGAGGCTCCTACATACGGTGCCCACTTAATTTTAGGCTCTAAAATTACTTCCTTGCCGTCAAACTTCACATCTGCCCGGCATTTCACCATTGTTTGTGTGCGAGGTTTCACTGTAATGTCTTCTGCGAGAATTATCAATGTCTCCCCCCGCGTCACACACAAAATCTTTGGAGATTTCGGTCCTGGCACAGAAAACATGTTTACATACGTGCCAAACAACGATGCCCTACGTTTTCCGAAGTCTATTTTTGCATCGACTTTGTTCATCACTTCTACTCCTATTAGCAGGTCTCCCGGAAATGCATTCTCCGGCACCACAAAACATCTTTGCACTAATTTCTGACCGTTAACTTTTATAGGCACATTTATTTTCCCAAGCACCGGCACATGCTTTTCTCCAATTGTTTTCAACGCGGTCGATGTTCCCTTTACACTGGCATTTTTTATTCCCACAACCACACGCTCTTTCACCAAGCATATGTTCGCTCCCGTATCAAGAAGTGCGGTTACAGGTGTGCCATTTACATGGAGAATGATGCTGGGATTTACTAGTGTAGCTAACGGCCTCCTGGCCCGTTTTTCGGCGGAGGTCCTGAGAAATTTTGCTCCCTACAATTTGCTCTAATGTGCCCGAATTTCCCGCAATTGAAGCACGGCGGAAGCACGGTTTTGCACTGAGCTAGGTCCACGGGAGGTGCAGGTGGTGCTTCTTGTTGCTGCTGTGGTGCCCTCACGTGGTAATTTTGGTAATGATGGTTCCTCAGGCTGCCTCCTCCTCTCCAGTGTGGTGCTTCATCATAACCTCTTCGTTGACATGGAGAGTGCCGTGCATGTCTGTCCCTCACACTCCATTGTGGTGCTTCATTATTGCCTCTTTGCTGATATGCAGAGTGCCGCATTGTGTGGCCGACACGCATCTCCTCCTGCTGGAGCCTTCTTTCGCCACGCTCAGGTCTCTCTCTCTCAGATACCCTTCTTTCTGTAGTCTGTCCGTCCTGGTACTGGTAGCACTCGTCGATTTTCGACTTCTACTGCAATGTCCCTCAATTCTTGAACTGTGGCAGGCCGTGCGTCACTTCGAAACATCCTCGTAATGTCTGATCTCAACCCCAACCAAATTAGATAAACTATGACTAGCTCCGGGTGTCCGGGGTAATTCGCCTTGTATAGCGTTTCAACGCGAGTTACGTACTCAGTGACTCCTTCTCTTACCGCACGTTTCTTGGTGATGATTTCGTACAACGCCTGAGTGGGATGTTCTACCTGATCTGCGTATGAACGCAGCCATTCCTCTGCTTCTCGCAAATTCGTAATCGTATCAATTATTTTATTACACACCTTTGCCTCTTTTTGCTCCAAGCAGAGGAAAAAGGCGCGGACCTGCTCGCGGTTGTTCAGGTGACCGGTAAGGAACTTCAGCCGTGCTATATGATTTCCCACATCATCACCCTTTCTGAATTTGGCTCCCATGGCGCTGACACAACTGGTCACAACTGGCATATTGATTTCCTCAGGTTGAGTAGGTGCCGCTGCCTCCTCTACACGGGTATTGTTTCTCCTTGCTCTTCCAGGCATGATGTTGATCTTCTTTAAAACGAATTCACGAATAATAATTCACGAATGATCACTCGCCGTTCACGCAGTGCATTTGTGAAAATAAAAATATCAAGTCTATTCACAGTGAGACTTCAATCTCACATCACCTAATTTGTTCAATCATACTTTAGTTTTACTTCGCTGTAACTTGTTCAGTTATAAACACTTAAATGCTCTACGTCTATATTTTGTCACATTTATTTGGCACAACGCAATTTCCACCTATTATAGCACTTCACGTGTTATGAATCCTACCTAAGTTTCACTTTCGTTGATGTATGAAATACACACGAACAAAAAAAAATTAAAATAATATGGGTGTTACACTACCAAATACTAAAAAAAACGATCAGATTAATCTTGCCAAATTATGTTGTCACGAGATGAGTGCGGTCCTACCCCTCATTAATTTACATTAACAAGGAGACTGGGTTCTCGGAAATTTGAGGAATTGGCGTACCTCCAATAAATCATGAAATGCACAAAAATACAGGCAAACAAAATACACGAATAATTGAATTAAAAAAAGCGTTACATATACTAAAACAAAAATGGTACTCACCGATTGCAGAGACCCACTTACAACAACGCATTTCTGTGCGCATCTGAATTGCTGCAAGGCCTATCACGAGGGGAGGTATTAATACTGCAGAGGTTATCGGAGAGATTTTATGCTCACAGCAAATACATAACACCCTGAACAAACTACCCTTCTCAAGGTACTAACGCGACTGACAGAATTACGAACAAAAATTCTAGCGTAATAGCCTCATGACAATACTACCCTAATAATATGGATTGGCCAACCCTCCACGCATCGATTAAATTAAGACACATGACAAAATGCTCCCTTAATGATTACGTTTCCAACAGCACAGAGCACGGTCATAGCTTCACATCACCCGTGCATTCTCAGGTACAACTTCCGTTCAACTCCTCTGAGTTATTCACAGATCAGCAAATGTTTTCCGAACGGTGTTTGCAACTTCATGTAGGCTCTCCTTATGTAGAGATGGAACCAAGGCAATGATTTTCTTATGGATAACAGCCAAGATGAAATTTCCGCCCTCCTGTAAGATTACAAAAATTGACCCATTACTTCTCATTGACTCACTAAACAGATTTGAATCTTTACTTCAATGAATGCCATCAACTTTATCTTTCACTTATTCCAAAAATATCTCTTGTAAAAACAAAGCAACGCTTAACCTTACCCTCCCAATCGACGTTTGGATTTTTTTATCCCTCTGATATAATGTCTCGACCACGTAGGTCGTATGTGAGACTTCTCTTCTGTGAAAATGGAAAGTATTTATGTAGATTAATTTCTGACATGTATGATTACACTTCGACGCACGCTATATGTGTCCACGTATTTTTCAGAGTGTATTTCCAGTGAACACTCAGTACTAACGCACCTTGTCTGAAGGCTCGCCAAAAACTAACTAACTCTATGGTCTTTTTGCGCTGCCCGTCCCGATCTTGGGGCTGCCCTCAGCACAAGTGCACGCCTATAATTTCTCTCTGGTTCGCGGTTCTCCACTTCGAAAACCTCTCCAAGGGTGCTCTGACCATCATATTGGCTGTAAGCCCTCTGATGAGAACGTATAGCCGACTCCGCCCTCTTTTAGGAACACTGGCGATCTTTTTCCATGAAATTCTTCTCTAAATCTTTTCCCTTTGTTTTTCTAATGCCTGAGTGCTTGGTATTCTGCTGTGTCAACAATCTTGTCGCTCCGAGTGTCGCTCGTCCCCACCCCTCAAGTTTGAGTGGTGTAAAATAAATCCTTGTCACCCTTGTGGCTGGCCGTTGGGGCGCTTTCACTCAGGCCTCTCCAAAAAGTCTTTTCTAATCATAACAAGCTCCTGTTTCCCACGTCTCCCTACAGGACCTCTTGGTGTGGCTATAAATTTCTCCGTCGAGTGTGGTCAACGTCTCTCTTGTTCAAGCCTACCCAAAAACTTCCACACAAAATGTTAAGCGACACGCTCGTGCTGTTGGAATACGCAAGTGCTACAATATCCTAAAAAATATGCAAAACACAGAAGCACAAATCAGTTAACACAAAAAAAGACACAAATCAGTTGAAAATTCCCAAAATTAAAATGTTTCTCAACACACTTAAACTTGTCGTTCCAAGGGCCCGACTGCACTGTCACAGAGTTCATCTCAAATCTGGGATCGTTTTTCCTGAAGATAGATCAGTGGATGAAGAACATGGAGAGCAAACGCTACGAAATGTTTGAACTCCTAACTCCCCTTGAGAGTGAGCCCCTGATGAATTTGCCCAAGAAATCGTCCATCACCTCTCACTGCTCAAAACTGAATTGAAGCATTACTTCCCGGACGTGATATGTTGTGCCTACGTCGTCAATCAGTTCTCCGTTGATCCAGCCGATCTGCCTGTAGGGACCGGGGAACAAGAGGAACTCATAGATATTCAGGCTGACAAGACAGCAAAGACGAAGCACAAAGAATGCTATCCTTTAAACTTCTGGGTGAGCAGTGCCTCCTCTTACCCGACGCTAGCCCGTCACGCTGTTCCCCAGCAACTGATTTTCTCCTCGACGTGGGAATGCGAGCACAGCCTGCAGAGGTTCTCAGCCTTCATGACCATCAAGTCGAAGAGCCGGAACCGTCTTGATGTGCCCGAGCACGATTTCCGATGTGCTGTGCAGGGTTGCCAGATAAATCGTTCAGCTCATGACCACATTTAATGGAAAAAAATGGCCAAAATGGCCACTTCTAAATATCCCATGGCCAAACAACTGGCCAAAATTTTTATCGCTTAAATCACACATAGGCCTACAAGATCTTATTCATTTTATATTGTATAAATAATAGACATTTGTTTAATTAAAATCACACTACTAATAAACTTGATACATTAAACAATATTATGAAAAGACTTAGTGCACCTCCTCGAGATATTGCAGGTATTCTTTTTCTTGGGTCGTGTGATACAGGTTATTACTGCTGTGTCTCTTCTGCATGTCTGGCGTACTTTTGAAATTATGGCAGCACATGTCGTTGTCACTTCAAAATGAACGAATTCTAACAATTGATTCAAAGAGTTAACAATTGATTTGCTGTTGATTCCTGGGTTTTGTTTTAATTGATGATACATGAGAAAAAACTATTTCAACAATATATTGCGCTACTGAGGGGCACTATGACGCATGTGCGTAGTGTGATAATTCTTTAAATTATTCTTACTTTGAAACAGCTGGCCAAAATTCAAGCGCTTCTTTAAGAATTTCATGTTCTTTGAATGGTTTTTCTTCATTCCATGCTACTAGACTGATTTCTTGAAACTATTCTTCAGCCAGATAAAAAAAATGGGAGATCTGAAAATTTTCCCCAATCTGTTTGGCTCAAAAGAATGGTAGGATTTAGAAGGGAAATACCTTTAACCACATCTATTGTTCCAGGAAGTCGTTTGCTAACTTGATTCAAAGCTTCTTGAAGCATAGCTTGGCATCCGAGTTTTGCACAATAAATTTTATGGTGTTTTAGGTCTTTATCAGGAAAATTTATTGACTTCATTAAGTGAGTACTGGTTTCTTTTCACCAAAATCCACATTTTCTGAGATTCTAGCCTTTCAGGCTTTGTTATGTAGCATTTGGTGCAAACTATCTTGGTGTCTGCACATTTCTTTTGGGAGATCATAGGGATCAGCATTAGTCTGCTGAAATGCAAGATTTGTCCTTTCAAATTCTTAAACAACAAATACAAATGCAAAATAAAAATAATTTTATCCATATATTTTGTAGCATTTCTTTTATTAGCCTAACCTTGAAGAGAGTGTCATTACCTGCATATTGTTCACAGTATGTGAAGTATGCTAGCAATTCTTCCAAATTTACCAATATATTACTCAAGACTTTTCCTTTTACATGCCACCGTGACAATTTCATAAATGGGAAATGTGCTCGTTGTTCCTGGTCATGAGTTTCACCGAGATTGAACAAGACTCGTTCGATCTTCGATAATACGTATTACATTGCAGCATCATGGTTCGTTCAACGCTCCATTTCGGAAAGCATGGCCAAATGTAATATTCTATCGCCACAAGTTCCAAAAATGGCCAATTCAAGGGCCAAATTGGTAAAAATGGCCAAGTGAATTTTCTCATGGCCACGGAGTTTAAAAAATGGCCAATTTTCACAACCCTGGACAACCCTGGACTGCTGTGAGCAAAGTCATGCCCCGCATTGACCAGCTGGTGGAGAAGATGTAAATACACCCCTTGCATTGAGTTGTTGTCTTCTTAGTTGATTTGTGTGTTCTACTTGTACAATTTTGGCAAGAAAGTGATATCTGATCGAATTAAGTTTCTCTGGAACCAGGTTGTACGCGGCGAATGTACGGGACCGCCAAGTGGTACTTGATCACAAAAAGTTTGGGAACCACTGGTCTAGATCAGGGCTGCCGAAATTTTTGCTGCTGATCGTTCCAAAACCTAAATGAAAACGTACCAAATCTATTTAAGCATCGATAAAACGTAAAATTCAAAGGTTTTACCTATTTTTCCAGGTAGAATGAAGCTTCCTCCTCCTCTTCTTGCTTTTTCTACCAATGTTTTTTATTCAATTGTTGACTATGCTACCGTGGTGGCTTCCATTTTGTGCAATCTATGTTCTCTAACGTAGTTTTTAATTGAATTCATGCATTTAGAGTTGCTCTTTTTAACGGAATTCTGTTTGTGGTTTTCATGTAGTTAAGGGTCGAAAAAATCCTCTAGCTGTAGCAGAAGAATGCGGCATTGACAAAATCTGCATCATGAACTCGGGAAGCAGCGGATATCTGGACTGATCGCTGCACGTTTCTAGAGATACTGTGTACCGTACTAGAATAAATTATTGTTCAGGCACTGTTTCTGTCTTGAAAGGAGCATCTTGAACAAACAGTTCTCGGCATTTCACATTTATCTTTGCATAATGCTCTTCTTCCACGAGATTGAAGATGTGCAGTGAATATGATATTATTAAATTGCATTTGCCTTCAAATTGATTCACATCTACTGCATCTTGAGCTTCCAATAGCTTTAACTTGCTGAACGTACCGTGAGACAGGAAACTCTGCATCATTTGTTTTGTGGTGTTCTCCCCCAGGCTGCAACACGCTTCGGGCAGACTTTGAGATATCTTTTTCGTGACAGGATAGCCCGAAGCGAGTGCCTGAGGTACAACCGTATTCGGCAGGATATGGACAACACGGGGGTAACAGAACGCAACGGCGAGACGTGATGATTGGTGCTACGTCGTGCGACCGTTACGAACAGGTCTGCTGGTGCTAGCGGGGCGCCGAGACGAGGCTAGTCAGCTGGGTCGGGCACAGCCACCACGCGGTTCACCGTTGTAGCGGGTAGGTAGCTACGGCGAGCCTAGCCGGCCGGAGCGGGCGATAGATGTCGTAGAGCGGCTTGGCCGACAGCGCCGGCACGGGGCGTCACAACGTGATTTTTTTAAGACTTTGAAACACCTTGGAGCGTCGATAGGCAGGGCCGGTTTCCGGAGCTTGGAGCAGGTACGCGAGAGACAAAGTCGATCTCGGAACCTAGATGCAGGAGCACGAGACTGGTGCTGAGATGTGACTTGAACGAGGACGAGGGCTTGAATGAGAGCGGGCCTTGTTGGGGTCGCCTTATGTAGGCCTCGAGTGCAAGCCTTGAGTCCGGGCGTGAGTCCTGATTGGTCGCGAGTTTGCGGGCCTGTGGTGCTGGAGGCAGGAAGCCGTTGTAGCTTACGGGCACCTTTTCTCATAGTCGCGAGGCGGCTTCTCTCAGGTCCCGTGTTTGGTTGACTAGGCGCTTCGGGTCCGGAGGTGCTCTGGAACGGATGCGTTTGTAGTCTGGAGGCAGCTTTTCTCAGGTCTTGTGGAGGTCCGCGGCTTGCCGCTGGGATCACCACAGTTTTGTTAAGCACACGTAAAAGTTAAAACCTTTCTATTCAAACTCATGTAGTTTTTTTGAGACATATTGTGTTGAAATTTCCAAGGAGAATGCTTTCTACAGCTGCACCAAAATATATCTCATTTATATTGACATAGGTTAAGAAGTTGCCAAAATTTATTTTTAAATTATTCGAAATCAACAGATCCTTTCTTATGAAGGTGTCCATAATAATTTTCACTCCAGTGAAAGCAAAACACATTTTTATACCGGGATCATGTAGATTTGCTGATACTCGCAAACAAATTCCGTTTATTTTACCTGACAGTTTTATGAAAAATTTTGTAACTACTAAAAAAAGGACGATATTCCTTGTTAGGGCATAATTTCTTAAATAAACTATAAAAATCTTTAAAACGTACCAAAATTCGGCGCTTTAGGCTACCGTCGTACCAAATGTACAACAGATTGCTATTTGGAGCAGATCGTACAAAATTTGTACGAACGTACCAATTTCGGTAGCCCTGGTCTAGATACTGTGCGTCTTTGGAATGGACCAATGAGCTATTTGGGCCTTGTAACACAACAGTTGTACAGAGACAAGTGTCTTAAATTCATAGGTATATAAAAATAACTTTTATTCCTAATCGAACCTCAACGTTTCCGATAGTCCCCTGAGGTCATCTTTCTGTTTTTTTTAACAACGGACGTAATTGAACCGAGTTTTAAACAAAATTTCTTCAGAAGTTCAGGAAAACACAAGTCTTCTTTTGATAGCTCCAAGGGAAACGAAACCTAAAACAGGGAATAAATAACGGAGGGAAATTTTAAAAACATTTATTTCTGATACTTCGAGCCAACGCTTATCAATTTCTGTAAATTCTGTCAGAGCATTAAACGAAATTCAATAGAGATTCACATTAAGAGTGTTATACATTAATACATAAACCTAAGAAAAAACATAAAATATTTTCAAAAATTAGTGGGGCCACATTGAACAACATACCCATTCACTTTGTGAAGATAGTTCTAGCAACACGGTTGTTGTACATTTAGTCGTTTCACATGTGTTCTTAAAATAGGAGGAAGAGTTGAGTTCATAAGTGCGTCCAAAGTAAAAATTGACACAAATGGAAAGGAAATTAAAATGTAGGAACATATATTATAATATGAAAAAATAAAAGAATGTTTTGGGAAATATAAGCTTCCGGTTTACAAAATTAGGGAATGTGAGCTTTGCCTGCCATTGAAGGAAGTTTTTGTTTTATGAATATAGTCCAAGATATGAAGATCAAACTCAACTGAGCACGAATCAAGTATTTTCAACTGATTGTAGCAGATACTTCGAATGCATTCAGTATTACAGTGCTCTCTAATACTGGAGTGAAACGTGGAACCTAACATGTCAATAGTTTGAAGACTCCGTCCAGCATACTTCTCAACACGCATAATTTACCTACTCTTATTTCACTAGCTTGCACAGTTTTGATTAGAACAATCTTCAAAACGAACTCATGTTCCTGATATCCTCCTTCCCGTGAAATGATTTCTCTGCAAATTTAATATTTAGATCAATACGTTAATTCCTGTCAAAATTTTTTATTTTTTCTTCTATTACTAATCAAAATGCTTCTCCTTCCTATTATGTTTTTCAATACTTTGATCGATCTTCCAAAAAGGTAGAGCCAGAGCTCTCTAGTCTCAACTCTACTTTTTACAGATATTTCTTTCCGCATTGTTTTCTAGTATATTTTTCCATTTTAGATTTTTTTTTAAAGCTTGCGTTCTTGCACAATATATTCATATAAATCGCGTGTAAATTACACATCGGACGTTAAGGTTACATTAGATTTTAAGATTTAAAAGCTCACCCAGGTCGTCTCAGTTTGAAATCATCACGCTTTCTGCCCATTGTAATCGAGCCATTTTCAAGACTCGATACCTTGAAAATGACCCGATCTCAGTAAACAGAAAGCCTGGCCAATAAAATTGAAAGTTTTTTATGCGTAAAAATTGATGTACATATACCAATCAACATTTTACTCTATCTACCTCTGAGAGTTCCGCTTTCATTAAATGCTAGAGCAAAAATCTCTCTTTGGAAATTTTAATTTGAAAAATTTCTTCCCGTAGTTGATAAAGTACGTACCGCAAATTCGATGATCAAGCTGCGTTGTGTCGAGTATTTTCCCTCATTGTTTTACACAATGCCACATCATAAGCAGTTTGAGTTTCAAGTCTATCTGGGCCAGATTCTTGAATATTCACTTTGTCTCATAGCCGAACAGCTTAAAGTCTTCCAAGTTGACTGTCTTTCAAGAATCAACTATCGTTAGACAAGTTAGGAAGTCTAGGTTAGGTAAAAAAGTACGTTAGCATTCGTTGAGTTCAGGAAATTTATAGGAATGTTGAATTGAGATGCGTTGGTATGAATAAGGTAATTACCACCCACCGTACATGTGTGTTACTCCTTGCATCTCTATTTCGAGAAAAAATATATTGAAGCTTGAATTACTTCAAATAATCAAACAAACATATGGCGTTAATACAGTGTAGGATAGATACGTCTGTCTATATATTTTCTACCCTCAAATGTTTACATGCACTGTACTGGATAGTTCACAAGTTACTCACCTTTATTAGAGATTAAATTAGATGTTAGTTTAAGTCTTCCCAACCACTAATAAAAAGCGTTCCGAAGAGAGGAAGGAGGGAGGCACCATTTAGTATGGAGATAATGGAACGCGGAATCTATGCAAAAGAGGAACAGAAACAGTAATTTGAGAAAGTTTGTGAAACAAAATAAAAGTTGAGCCGGAAAGCAATGAACCGGAAAAAGGTAGTCCTGGTCTGAAATTTTGCATGAAATTTCTATGCATCTCTGCTAACTCTCTAGATTTTAATCCAAACCAATTTTCTCTTAATTAACTATGAAATTAGTTTATTACTGTAATGCTAGTGTGCTTATCGTAACAGGTTACGAACCTGCACTTTGTCCATTTTTCTTCAATCATGAAGAAAAAGCACTAGAATTTTGTGCCTGCTGCAAACACCGGTGGGCGCGTGACTTATGACAATGGAAAGACAGAGAAGGGCGATGCCTATGCCGATCACTCGCCTTGTAATTTTTAACTTTTATCCTGTGCTAGATCGCAGTCTAGAGGTAGCAGTGATTTGGAGCTGTAATAGCTGTAACTATTTTGTTCTAACTTGTGAAGTCGCGTAGCCATCGTGACGATGGCGTAAACTAGCTATGGCCGGGGCATGGTAGGCCGGGGCGTACTGAGTTCAATTTCGCAGGATTTCTACCCCGCCCACCCCTCTCCCTCCACCTCCGAGTTGCTACATGAAGTTGTCATTCGCGCCAAATTTTTAACTATATAGTACTACTGAGGTTTATTAACCTATCTGTTCGTTATACAGTTATTATTAATCACTGCATTATAGCTACTACAAGTACTTAGTAAGTGGATACTACAGCGGAATGCCAAAGTTAACCTGCATTAAATCATTATAATAAGTTATGACAACGACCGCTGGTGTTTGGCCACTCGACCCTCCATCTCGGCACTCAAGGACAGGGATTCTCAAACTTTTTAACTTAACCTTAAACTAACTGAACTTGGCCTAACCTAACCCAACCTAACCTAACCTAACTTAACCTAACCTACTTAACCTAACTTAACCTAACCTAAATTACCCTAACCTAACATTTCTGTAGCTACTCGGAGGTGGGTGGGGTAGAAATCCTGCGATATTGAACTCTGTGCGGCCGGGGCCACCATCGCGTCTTCGCCACTCGACGGGACCTTGAGATTACAGTACACTGCACCGCATCACAGCACAGCTCGCCTGCCCAGCTTTGTCCTAGGTACGTCACCCTTAGCGAAAAGCACTTGTTAGGGTGATTAAGGCCCAGTAAATCTTCAGTTATGAAGTGTACTCGATCAGATTCATTTAAAAATTAATCTTGTGGCTTATACCTACAACTAAACGCAAATTTGTTTATACTCTAAGATTTCCACTTCTCTATCTATTTTGTAATTTTCTGTGGAAAGTTTTTTAAAAAACTCTAACGATCATTTTTTGCAGAGTGTCTAACTTCTTATAGTGCTCTGCATGCTTATGGAATTTTACTATTACAGGTTGTAGTCATGGGAGGAGCGGGCCCAGACGTGAGTGCACCCATGTCCCGATTTCTCCGCGTTAAGGAACGTCCACACTATCAATCTTTCGGCCGAAGTTCGTGTTTTTCGGCAGTCCGCGAACACGAACAGATGAAAAGTTCGCAGATTTCAGTGAGTTTGTGTTTTCCATCGTGTTGAAAAACACGAACACGAACTTTCGTCCAAACAGCGAACACTCGCTTGTGTAACGAAATATTTCGTTAGGTAATATTTTGTTAGGTAATATTTCGTTTGGTAATATTTTGTTAGGTAATATTTCGTTAGGTAATATTTAGTTAGGTAAAGTACGGAAAGCTGCGACAGACATTTTAATGTTTAAGATATCGAGAGTTGTAATCGTTGAACGCCAGAGGGGAGAAAACTTGTCGTACAGCGTTAGTTCAGTTCTTGTGTCGTGTTGCGCGATCTCAAGGGTCTGCCATGCATCAATGTCACCAGACTGCTGGTGCAGGCATCCCTCTGGCCCACCACACACAAACACACAGCCTGGCGACACAACACAAACACACAACGCACACAATACACATCAGCACACGCGTAGGCGTGAGAGCGAGCCTCGGACAAGCGTGGGGCAGTCGGAGGCTGGCTTAGGCACAAGCCGCATCACCTGAGCCAATGAGCGTGCCGCGCGTCGAAGGTGTGGCAGAGGGAAGCGAGCACCTAGCCAATGAGATTTCGAGACGTCAGGACAAACGAGAATTCCACCAATCAGCTTTAAAATTCTGTCCTTGTAACAATGAACATTCGGGAACCTTCTAGAAGGAACCAAGTGGAACGCATAAAAGCAGGACACAAGAAGGACCGAAAGGATTTTTCTCTCGGTTACGTAATAAGAGAGACGCATAAATTTGGAGTGCGAGGCTGGGGTACCGGCAAAACGATTCAAAATTAATATTACACGGAAAGAGCGCCGCTGATGTTTAACCCCTTCAAGAGCGTCAAGATTTACAAGTGTACGATGACAATATCTACCAGAGGTTAAGGATTCTACGAGCAGAGAGCGAGGCAACATACAGTGACCTGCGCAATACAGCATCAAGACAACCACAACAGCATAATTGCAGAAGAACGAGGTCGATATCTCTGAAACCAACGAAGCGCAATTGCCAACAAGTTATTAAACGTCGAAAGATAGCCAGGCGTCTGTCATCAACGCCGGGAAGATGAAGAGGCATCACCATACAGCAACTACACATTGCAGATGAGTTCGAGTGTTTTGCGGTGTCTAGAAATTGAAACAGTGAACATAAGTACAAGTTTAGATACAAAACAGCACATTGAAAAAGTGCTTTAAAATGGCGCGCTATTTATAAAGTCGATTTTGTTTTATATTGTGATGTTGTGCACTTAACAGAAAGGTGTGGTTGTGTTTTTAAAACAAGAATTTCACATTGAGCATAGGGCAAGGTGTTCCATATTTTAATACCTTGTGTAAGTCAAGGTTTTATTGTTTTTGCATTATCCCCGTTTATTTCGTGCGTACGCTAGCCCAGCTATTAATCATTTTTATCCCGAATCATTGTGCGTAAATCTTCTTTTGATAGCGACCATAAAATTTTTGTGTAACGTTAAAACATGCAATCGTTGCCGGCGCTCATTACGATTCGAAGCGCACGTCTCTCATTTTTGTGTGTCATTTTGTGTCAGAATGTGTTTGTTGACAATCACCATATTTAACTCACGTGTTCAACATTCAAAATAATTTTTTTTTTAAATCTTTCAAATTCTCGTCATTACCCCATGCTGATAAACCTAAGGTAAACTCGTGGTGCACTATGCTAATTCCTACTATTCATATTTTCCACCTTTTCTGTCCATCCTCTTCCTGTGTATTTTCCATCTTTAATTTCCTTTCCACTCTGACTGTCGAGGTATAAATCCCTCTATCGTAACGCCAGGCCGACCAGCACTCGAGTATCGTGACACTTGTTAATGTTTTGTGGAAAGTGGTCTTGCGATTGAATAACTTGGTTTCTATGTATTTTTTCTATTTTATCGACTTAATAATGTTTTTGATGCAATGTAGTTAATTGTAGGGAAGCGTGGATATGTATTTACCAAAATTAACTACGTAACGTTGTTATTCCATGTTATGCAGCTATAACCGAATTTGTTAGGTTTAGATTTAATTGTTAATTCAATTAAAATGAACAGTGAACAACTCGCACAACTTCACTCCGACCAACACGTAGTCAGGATGTCTGGACACGATTTGGAAAAGTTCGTGTTTTTGTTCGCGTTTTGGTGTGTTCGTGATTGACGAAAAGTTTGATAGTGTAGACGGGGCTTTACACGTCGGTGAAGTGGGTCACACACGTTTCTACCGGGCACCAGCAGTCCAGCATTCAGTTAAAAACTCGCATAAACCGTAACCTAAATGTTAATCTACGGTTAAATTAAAAATTTGAGTTGGCTCTGCCTATTTCTTTATATCCCGTCTAAAGGGTTTTGCTCAGGTCCTTAACATAACAAAAAAAACTTTTTTTTTAACAAAAAAAAAGCTGGCTCTAAGAGCCATTATCAACACCTGCAAAAGTAAATTGAAATACAGAATATACGACATCATTAAAAGACAAAAAAATACAACTCAAAAAGGAGAGATTATACTGCAATTCTATTTATTTTTCTCCTCTTTTTCCTCATTTTTCCCCTTTCCTTTTTAACATCAGGCTATTTCTAACTGGAATGATGACAACATAAAATTTAAAGCTGGTTTCAATTGTTTAATGTAAAGGGGTTCTAGTTTTTGATACCGTCGTGCGGGTCAACTTGTTGGTTCGATAATAGGGGCTGTCTTCTATGCAGCTACCTTTTCAGGGCGCTTGCTTTTCTGCGCAGCTGCCCTTCCTGAGGTTCGTGAGAGTGCCGCCTACGCCGTAATCAGTCTGTTAGAGCAACAGAAAGAAATTTCTGTTGTGTGCTCAACTACGACACCACCGTTAGGAAGACGTACAACTGTCTACGCCGTATGAGTCCGTTAGGGCTTTTCAGAGTAATCTCTGATTCACCGGATTACGACAGTTGCCTTCCTTTGCGACAAATCTATAAAGTATAGTTTGAGCTCCCAAGCTGGTATCTTAAACCCCTTTTAATGCGAAGTGTCTCTTTGGACTAAGGCCTGTGTGTAAAGGAGGAAGGAAACCTTTTAAACCTTAGGATGTGAGGTTTTTCTAGACGATTTTCATTACAGTGTTTATTAAATACACAGATCTATTTTAGCAAAGACAGTGATTTATTTCCTGTTGGAATAATAGCGCGTACATACCTAAGCTACTGCATAACACTGCAAATACACGTACAATTACATGTAAAATATTTGTGCTTCTCAGCTAGGTAATCTAACTAATGTTGGGATATTGAAATACAGTACAAATGAAACTCAAGAGCTAACTAAAGTAAATGCGCTGGTGCATCATCAGCGTATATAGGCACATTGAGCTAGGGGGATGACTCATCTATTTTCACTCTGCCACAGGCCAAATACTTGAAAGAAATAATAGAACTTATTTACTATGGGTAACTATTGGATATTTGGGTTTGACAACACCCGGCGTATCCTGACACTAGTATATGAAGGTCGCCTTTATTTGCACAGAAACTTGAAATCGAAAAATCAGATTTACTTAAACGTTTCGGCTTTAGACTCAAGCCATTATCAACTTTTGTGTCACATTCTATATGTGTCATACCCTTCATCAATAAATACAAAGATCACTGTGGTATCTATGCAACAGATTGATCATAAACTTTTACTCTTTCATCCCTTCAAGCTTCATCGGTTCGTACGTTACACTTAGGGCTTCAAGCGGTATCATAGTTTCGGTTGACTGTCGTTACCGATCAGCCGTGATAAAGTATATATATTAGAAATTTCTTGTTAGGTTAGGATGTGTAATAGTTAATAGTTATGTTAACATAAGTTTCATGAGATCAACTTGAATAGATTATTTTGGTCGACTAAATTTAGTACGAATGTGCTAAGCTAGGTTATGGCGTGATAGATTAGGGTAGGATACGCAACGATAGGCTAGAATATTTAAGGCTATGACATTAGAACACTAGGTTCAATAGATTAGGTTAAGATTGTTTAGGATAGATTAGGTTAGTACAGGCGAGGATAGATTATATTAGGTGCACAGGTTAGGCTAGGATAGGTTAGGTTAAAGGTTATGTTAGAATTTTTCCCAGGTCCACCTAGCTTTACGATGATAATGACCGTGGAAAATTCACGGGTCCTGCTAGGATACGCTAGAAAAGACAGAACGAAAAAAGAAAAAGTTAATTTCCAATAGAGTTGAAACATGAAATATTTCACATTGATTTTTAAAATATCTTAACATTACCATCCGTAGTTGATAGTTACACATCGGTATCGTAATACCCACGTAAAATGTCGAAACAAAAATTGATTGACAGAGAAGCACAAAAAAATGAGTTCCCTTCGTTGCGTAATCTGATTTTGACAGTGCGTATATATAAGTAACTAAGAAAACATAATCCTCGTAATGCATAGTTGAAAAACTGAAAAACACTCTCGTTAGTGCGCACTTACATTGAAATGAAGGCAAAAAACGCATTCAAATACCATAGAGATCCTTCATTGCCATTCATACATGGTTATCGTAATACCCATGTTAATTGTCGAAACAAATGATTCGGGAAAAAGCTCGAAAAAATGCGTTTCCGTCGTTGCAGTAGTCTGATTTTGTAATGCATTTCAATACAAGTAATGAAGAAAACATAACCTATGTGGCGCATGGCTGATAACCCTATTGTTAGTGTGTAATTATATTGAAATATGAGCATACAAACATAGGAACTACGAGCGTGAGGGATTGATGTTACGAGTAAAATAGACAGATTTGATTTATTTTGCGACTAAAACTATGAGGTCGACATTCGGGACTTGGGACAATTTTTTACTCTAACTCATCAACTAGTATGTCAAATGATGAGCTCAGGGAGAATGTAATATTCAGCATAACGAAAATTTGTGATATTTCCTACTTACGCTAATGGTACTGGCGCAAAAGAGTTCACCGGTGTCAAAGACATGAAAAGGATTATTGTACAACGCTAGCCGTAACATTTTCAACATAGCTGGAACGATACAAAAAGTTATCAACCTAAAATAGTATTGTCATAATGTACTCACGAGCGTAAGAAAGTAAAAATTGCCCCATAAGACTAACAAGAACAATTTAAGACTAGAATAAGAAAATGAAACAATGATGTTCTATAAAGTTGTTACGCACGTCGAAACCGTGGCCTTTTAATATGTTTTAATTAGAAGAAGAAAAAATTTGAGAATGCCTTCACATTTATATCCTTCCTTTCTTTGCGTTAATTAATTTGATTACGAAAATGCAAATAAATATAAGTAACTAAGAAAACATGATCCTTGTGACACACAGTTGAAAACACTCTCATTAGGGCGCACTTGTATTGGAATATGAGCAAACGAACACAGGGACTAGTGATTGGAGGGATTACTGTTCAGAGTAAATTGGGCGGATTTAAATTATTTTGCGTCTAAGAATATGAGATCGACATTCAGGACAATTTTTTCACCGTTCTTATGTATCGCCTAGTATGCCAAAATAAAGAGCTCGAAGGGAATAAAATGTTTTACCCTAAGGCAAATTTATAAATTTTACTAACTACGCAGATAATACTGGCACAAAAGAGTTCACTGGAGTTAGAGACGTGAGGATTGTTGTACAATGGTACCCATAATATTTGCAATATAGCTGGAACAGTATGAAAAGGTAACTACCGAAAATAGTGTTGTCGTAATACACTCACGAGAGTAAGAAAGTAAAATTGCCAGACGCGACTAACAAGAACATTGTATGAGAAAAATGGGGAAATAAAAAATAAAGAGACAAAAAAGTTCTATTGTTACATAAAATAAATTATATTACATTTTCAAATGTTTCAATATAAGCGAAAAATGCTTCCAAATATGTTAAAAATTAAAACCCTGACTTGAAATTCACACATGAGGATCGTAATACTCATGCATGTTAATTGTTGAAACAAATGGTTGAGAGAAAAGCTCATAAAAATGCGCTTCCTTCGTTGCGTTGGTCTGATTTTGACAATGCATTTTATTTCAAGTGATCATGAAAACATTCCATGTGATGTATTGTTGAAAATAGACTGAAAGAAATAATAACCCTATTTTGAAACACTAAGGTGCATCTGACGTTTGTCCCAAAACCGAGACACGCAGATGCATTATCAATGAGACACCCAAGATTAGGATGCATATCAGTGTCTCCAGACCCGATTTAGAGACGCTCTATGTCTCACTAAAAGTGCTTCAGTGTCTCATCGATGAGACACTTGGGATTGAGTTTGATGCATTTACAACTGATGTCTCACACAAAACTCTACGAACATTAAGCTGTAGCATTGCACTGCCAACCAAGGCAAAGGAATTCCAGTGCCATGAAACTTGGACACACTTTCGTATTCTTGAGCTAAGCGATAGCTGCTGTTGGTGACATCAATACTTGGTCTTACCGCTGAAGAGTTGCGCGAGGAACTACACTCGTCTCCAGCAGTTATGCCTTTTCATGCCAAAAGCTACGCTTATCGGTCAGCTCAGAGCAGTACCAATTTAGCGTTAACTTCCCCTTAGGATACCATCTTGACAGTCTTCAGGAGAAGTTATATCCGCGCTAAAATTTTAATTTGCTCCCGGTTGCATTTACTGAACACTTATTCAACCAAAGTTAGATTTGAGGGGTGACTAAGCTACTACATTATCATCGCCAACAAAAGATAGGCAGCATTTTGAGACACTTCGCGCTCATCGAGGGGTCGCACTTCCAATGAGACATCTACTCTCTTTTTGAAACGTTCTGGCTATCTATGAGACACCTGAACAGCCATGAGACACTTAGAGAGGCAAAAATTTCTTTCAGTGTACTCGTTGGTGTAATCTCATTTGAAAATTTAAGCTTATGAACATAGGAACTGGTGATGTGAGGGATTAAGCCTGAAAGTAAAATGGGTTGATTTAAATTAATTTGCGTCTTAGACTGTGAGGTTGACATTAGGGGCAATTTTACATTGTTTCGTATCAACTAGTACGCTAAATAACTGGCTCGGACAGAACAAAATATTTCACAATAACACAAAAATTGTGATATTTCCTATGCTAATAATACTGGCAAAAAGGAGTTCACCGGATTCAAATACATGAGAAGGATCGTTGTACAATGCTAACCATAACAATTGCAACATTGCTAGTGCAAAACGAGAAAGTCGAAACAACCTAAAATAGTGTGGTCAAAATTTACTTGCTAGGAATGACACATTGTCTCACACTATTAACAAGATCATTCAAGGACAGGAATATATTTTGATTAATGTATATATATATATATATATATATATATATATACATGTATATATATAGATATATAAACATCAAGAATATATTCCTGTCCCTGAATGATCTTGTTAATGGTGTGAGACAATGTGTCATTCTTTGCTAGTAAATTTTGACCACACTATTTTAGGTTGTTTCGACTTTCTCCTTTTCTAAACTGCGTCACATGTGCATACATACATGTTCTTAATATTTGCGTACAAGCAATCACATAGCATATACATACTAAAAGATGTCGTGATTGTGGTATAATTAAATGAAAGATCAAGGACAAGGCAATGATGTGATAGATTGAGGTAGGATATGTAACGATAGTCTAGGATAGGGTAATAAAGGATATTATGATATAATGGTTATGGTTATGTTAGGTTAGGATTGGCAATGTTTGGTAAGATATGTTATGTTAGGGTAAGATAGGTAATGTTGGATTAGGATTGGTAATGTTGGGTTAGGATAATGTTGGGTTAGGAGAGGTTATGTTGGAATTATTTCACGGAATTATACGTAGCTTTAGAATGCTGACCGCGGAATTTCCCCTGTTCCTGTTAGTTATTTGTTATTATAAAACTAGCTTACAAGACCCGTTAAAATGACCGGATTCGGTAGTTTCCTTTGAATAAGTCTTTAGATATGGATGACAAACAAATAAATCCATCCTAATAGTACTCGCGATTAAAATATTCTTGTACTTGTGCACTGCTGAAACTCGGATCACAGATACGATCACTAAGTATCGTTCAAATGAAATCATAGAAGCTGTTTCTTAAGAAGCAGACACCAAAAAAATAAATTAATGCACCAAGAGTACGACTAGGTAAGAAGATTGTGTATCAATCGAATCTAAACTGCATTGAAATAAGAAATTATTTATTATGAATGATGACATCCAAATTCCAAAGTAACATTTATTCAAAATTTTGCCTTGCTGATGTACTTTGCGCGGTTTTCGATTCGGGTCTCACAACACATTTGATTTTCCCCAGAACCCCCTTTTTCTCCATTTCCTTTAAATAACTCGTTTTCTATGGGGAAAATGGGGAAAAAAACACATTAGTCTAACCCGCATTTTTTTCTCTTTTATATATCTATACCAAGTTTCATGAAAATATGTACTTGCTGATACGTATGTACGTTCTTCACACTCAATCAGAGACGTAACATATCCTCGTTCGTCAAGCGTGCCTACAAGGCATATTTTATAGTTCATCTTGGTAGTCATGACAAGCAATGGGCTCCTCATGTTATTTGCCACAATTGACATGTGTCTTAAGAATTTTCATCATTGCTGTAATGAAGCGTATGAATGAAACCTGCGTATCCAATGTACATAGTTGAGCAACATACTAAGTGCATAAAATTCTCCACAGATTTAATGTGTTCAATGTGATTCCTTGTAATAACATAGGAGAAATTACGCTCAAAAATATACCTAAGTTTATATGTTTATTTATTTAAAGAGACACATGGCGCTTTATTATACAAAAGTTAAAGAATTCAGGATGATTCAGAACGATACAAGAGAATCTGAAATTTTGCATGCTGTATAAGTTCAATGTCGAATACGACATTTTGATGGCGACCATCATTCTTCAACCAAGCACATGCTCTTTTAGTGGTACTGCTCGTTACTTTACTCAAGACCTCTGAAGTTATACTGTTAGTTACACTATTACCTATTTTCTCTATATATCCTCAAAGGAACATAAGTTTTCAAAATCTTAAGATTGAAGCGGCCACAACACGTCACTCACTTTACCGTGAAATTAATCGGGAAGGTAAAATTGTTTTTACTGAAGCTGCTGACTCTCTTGCCGGATGAGGTGTATCTCCTTCTCATTGGAAATAGGTAGTCTCTACGTCCATGTTCATAGCTCAGGTTACAAATATTTTTGAGTCCTCAACCTATAACGGTTTCCATCACCAGCCACTACATTCCCACCAGCCCTCTCAGAACAATCCAGTGTCGTACGTGTCATGGCTACCTCGATTTCCCTGTTTAAATTTAATGCTTGTGATATCATGCTTTGGGTATTTGAAGGGAAATGTTTACACCAGCGAAACTTCCACCTTACATGAAATAAAATACAACATCTTTATAGCAATTATCAGTAGAAATCCAGAGGTCTTGGGTAAAGTTATGAACAATGCCTCTAAAGCTCGTATTTGTTGAACAAAAATTGTGGTCATCAATGAAGTTTTATATTCCATGCTCATCATACACACAATTCAAAACATCTATTTCTCGGCGGAATAAATAAGTAGAATCATATATTAGAATCGTCCCGATGAACTAATACTAGATACTAATTCTTTCAAATCTTGATCGTCTTCATCATTCAAATCTTTATACAGGAAATTACACCGGAACAACTGATAAATATCTTAGAGATTACGCATTGCTAGGTACTTGAATAAATCGCTTGTATAAGCATTGTGCTCTAAGTTCCTCATTGATCTATTGGCTCTCGTTTGTAGAATGAAAAGTGCATTAATTTCATAAATTTTAGCCCGGCCCATGCAATGTTTGTCTTCACATGGTAGAAATGAAAAGACCAATGCTTTATGCAGGATTTTTCAAGGCTCATCAGGATATATATTTTCTCTTTATTGAAAATGTTATTTCATTTTTATATCTTATTCCTCATATTCATGACTTGCTTGCAGAAAGTCAGATTATTATCGATGAAAATTCCCAAGATTTTGAATATTTTGGTTTCATCGGTCTTGCCATCACCGATACTGATGAAAGGAAACTATACATTTCGCTTAGGGGAAGAAATGGTAGATTTAGTATTTTCAGTATTGATGTATATTCTATTTGCTTTGAATAATTTCAAAATGTTTTCTAACAATCCCATAATGTCTTTGTATCATAGTTTTCCTTAAAAATAGTTGAAAGTTGAGTACTATTATAGGCAAAAAGTCGGAATTCAAAAAATGAACTACACTGAGCAATATCGTTATTTATGAATATTAAAAACAAGAGAAGTTCCTTAACATGTCCTTGTGGAACGCCGTGGCTATATCAAGAAAACGCAAATGGAAGTTACCAATTACATGACATTGTTCACGATTTGTCAAGTGTGATGTAAACCTCCTAGGAACAATTCATCTAACGCAGTAGCTTCGAGAGGATCTGAACAGGTCATTAGTTTGCTTGAGTTGCAGATTTATAGGAACTTAAGAACGATGAAAATTCCAAGCAAATTGATCACATTTCATTGGAAAACGTTTCGGAGTCAGCCCCATCACCAGTTCAAGGAGTACAAATCATTATGACACAAATAAATGATTTCAAAAAATTTATGAGTTATTAAAAGATATCACGAAATCAAAATATTGTGAGGAAATTTCCTCCCAGATTCGTTCGTGGTGTACTTTGATTTCTGTACTATTAACGTTAACTGCTGGTGCTGCGTGGCAGGTGAGGTCGCGCAGCAGCAGCGCACGTTAAGGAAGTGGTGTCAGGTAAACAGCGAGCCAGGCTATTTTGTGTCGAGCTCTGGCTGCGGCTCGGTCGGAGTCACCTGTTACGTCGGCACGTCGGGAGCACGCTCAGCTCGTGGCGTGGAGTTTGGCGACGGCCGCAGGCCTATCGCTTCCAACCCATCTTCCTGCATGCTCAATAAGTCCATTGCTTGGTTGCGTGTGTGAATGTGTGAAATTTAGGTTCTTTCTCATTAAATAATGCATGATTAAGGCGGGTTTCAAACCGCAATTAACTTTCCTCTAAAAGACGTGTTCGCTGCTCTAAAAGTGGGGCAACTTTACTCTATCGCAGTGCACCGCCGTCGCTATTAAACTACTAGCCTATTAAAATATTAACTATTATGAACTATTACCTATTACCTATTTTTCATTAAACTACCATTGGGCTTCTGCCGTTTCTTTTACTATTAAACTGTATTGCGACTCCGATATCGCCGATACTCCCATCGTCTAATAGTCGCTACGCGCACTGGAGGATAAAATTCTTCAGGTTGGTTTTCGTGTTCCTAATATTTGTTGATTACTTGAATTAAATCATTGTACACATTTACCAGGATGGTAGACTTTGTTCTTACCCTGTACCTATTTTTTCAGTATCTCTAGCTGGCGCTGCGTCGCACTGCGCACTTCGTGATTCTCAACCTAAATAGCGAATTAAGCCATCTTGTGGGACAGCAGTAGCCGAATCTAGGTAAATTATTTTGACAGTTAACTGTTCATTCTAAACTCTTTGAATAGCTCTGCTCATTAACATTTCTTTGTTTGAATATTTTTGTGTACATTTCTTCATTTATATGTACAGCTGAGGAGACTGGAGGCGTTGGTTGCGGTTTGGCTGCTCTTGCCCTAGTCAGTAACACAGATGCCGCGCCGGCTTCAGTCGAGTATCGTCAGTTTAGCGCGAACGGTTCTTCTGTCATCCTGAAGTGCTAGGGATAAGCTGGCACATTGAAGTTCCGTTGTTGCATCGTGTAGGCCGTATTTTCTGGCACCGTTTGCCCTGAAACCGAGAGCTCCACCGAGTCTTCTTTCCTGCGCCTGTAGACCGTCATTGCCTGACGCCCCAATTTTGAACCATTTAAAAATCATATGCGTGTTTTAACCTAAATAAATTACTGGAGGACGAATTTGTCCTTTTTAAAAACTAATATTCTGAGTTGGCTACTAGCCGTATTGCGTTTGGTTACGTACCGATTGCCCTGCTAATATTAAGATTCTTCCTCGGTGTTGAGAGGCGACAAATCAAATTAAATTTGGAACCTTTGTGTCCTTGTATTTGTTAATCTTTTCAGCTTAGAAGCAGTTGCTAAATCAAATGTGTTGAGGTAGTTGCTCACAATGTATCACAGAAAGAAATTTCTTTACATTTTTACGTATTTATTATTTGCAACTGGTATGAACTGTCAGCATTGACAACGGCCAGTTTTTGTTAAAAAATTTGCGAAGATTTATAGAACCCTAAGGTCATAAAGGGTTGGGCAGAGTCTAAAAACTTCGATAGCAATGTGCAGTTTTCTTCACTGTTAAATGCTTGGCAAAAGCCAAGAAGTAACGAGAAAAAAATATTCCCTTTGTCAAGATAGGAGAAAAAATACAGCAGATGATTCAAAATAGCTCACTTCATCGATTTTTAAATCAGATGCTATACCATTTATGATAGAACGAAAGTTTTTATTGGAAGTAAAGTAAACGTTTTGAAGAACTTTCTTTTGAAGATTTTGTTGGAATTGACACGGCAAATATTGGTCAATAATTGTTAACATACAATGAGACGCAACGTAATAAAACTGCCGCACATATTTGTATGCTGACTTCCCCGATCGTTTAAGAACAAAAATTAATATTCTGAATGTCATTACTCCCAGAAATACCTTCGCTTCCTAATACGCAAAAATTTGCTCACCTCCCCTTCGTAGCTCTCTGGGCCTACATATTGCCGATGTGTTAAGGCCCTATTACACGAACGCTCTTCACCGGCACCGATCCTTATGAGTGTCGCTTAGCCCCGCCTACTGCAGCTAAGCTCCACCCACTGCAAGCCAAAATGACCCTAATTTCGTGAGCGGCACCGATCCTTTTGACCGGCACCGGCATATCAAGCAAGTTAGATATTTTCCCTCATGAGCGTCAGTGATAATGAATGGTGACGGTGAAGATGAGCTCGTCAGCGATAATTCAGACGCTGTGAAGGGAGATTGTGACAATGCCGCACTCCCTGTGGTCACGTGAGGTT
>JACJUY010001538.1:0-14360 GCA_014220935.1 Platorchestia sp. MABIK | reverse complement strand
CTCCTCGTACTTACTTCGTCAACGCTCAAACTGGATCCCGCAGATAAGTTAAACATATTTACTATGTGTCTAGCCAGCTTCTCCCTCAGCAGCATTGTGATGTGTTTAGGTGTCTGCGTTAATAACCAACCTTTGTAATCTTTCGTGTCTTTGATTTCCTGTGTAAGTTGGGAAGAGATGACAATGAAAAGAGATGATGATGAAGGGATAATGAGGATGATAATATAATGATAAAATGCACGTTAATAATAGCCTTTAGCTCTGACCTCACGCTTACCGAAGAACAAAGATTATCAATTAATTATGATGACCGTAATTGATTAATATTCCCTATAAATATTCCCTTAAAGGGTGGTGGCAGCTTCAGTTTGATTAAAAAAAGGAGTAAAAATATATGAATGTGGCGAATAGCAATGTCACGACAATTAATAAAGAAAAAGAACATCCATTACGATGAACATCAGCGTGTGGAAACTACGAACTAAACTACGATGGCGACTCAATGAAATAATCCACACCGAAGATCAAAACAATGGTGGCAGCGGTGGGATTTGAGTTTTGATGTCGTTTTGATGTAATGTAAATGTTACCGTCGAATCTCAAATCGAATTCACACCTCCGAAAAAATTCATGTGCATTCAATTTAAAATTTAGTGTTCGGACGATTAAAACTAATATCTCTAACTTACTCATCTCGTCTCCCTCTTCCTAACGAATACTTATTTGCAGGATATCATCAAACGATAAATTTATGTTGCATTAATGTTTCATGTATTGTTTCTACGTTAACAAGGAACTTGTAGGATGTACGTGTGTCCAATGTATCTCTTTATCAATTCATTTCAATAACCGTATGTGTATCAACATTTGCAATACTTTTGACGTTCAAACTGTTGCGTGACAACATTACTATGTTCTGCGGTCGAAACATTCTCGGCACTCGGGAGTGGCAGACCGTCGCTCTCTCGCACCCTTACGCTGCTCTCCGCTGAGATGCCAGACGTAAACAAAGTGCCCTTGTTCTCTCGTGAGACCCAGACCGCGACCACACACTCACTACAACCTCACGCAGTTGTGAAATTTAATAGCACAACCAACTGCAAATTTTCGTGAATCACACAATTAAAATTTAGACAGGTTATACTTTGCATCTTCAAACAAAAATGAATTTGATAATATGTTACAATATAAGATTTCACTATTTCATTATTACTACATGTAACTTTTTGCGACGTAATTAGTAAACTTTTAATCATCTTGTGCGACATTTGTCGAACAAACTACTACGAATGTCAGAAAATTTCCATTACGAATTATAATTTTAAATTACGTTTTCACCTAATGCTATTTGAAATCTTTGTGCTTCATAAAATAATTACATCAGCATCAAATTTTCTTCATAAAAATAAATGGAACGATGTAGAGTAAGAATTAGGTATATGAATAATTTTAGGTACTGTTCGAATTCTAATGTGCGATGTAAGCATTTTATTTCACGTAACTTTTCATTTTTATAATTTTCCACATGCGAATTAATTTCATTAGGATGTGTTTAGAATTAAATGCGATCAAATTCATTTTCATTTTAGAATGTCATTTGTTAAAATTAGAATCATGCGTTACGAATAATTAAATCAATTTCAATTTTAAAATGTCATTTGTTAATTTCGAATTTTGCGAACATAAAAATTGCGAATTTATGTCCTTCATGTAAATATCACTTTTCTGTTGAGAGAGATTGACAGCTGGGACAGTAGAAATGTGTTAACTTGGCTGGTTTTGAAAAATTAAATACGATCATCCGACTAATATATTTGGAACCCTTGCAGAACGGTCGAGTCAGGCGGTGCTCAGAGCCGGCTGCCACACACGGCACCCCTCACCACCTCTGGCGCGTTCACCACCCTCACCACTCTCATTCATCACGATCACCACCACGGAAGGGGGCTTGGCGCAGCGGCGGCGGCGCGGGTGCGCATCTGCGTGCGGACACGACGAGCAGCGTACACCTCGGGCTCGCTGGGCACTACAACACATCACAGGCGCAGAGCTTGGGCTGGCTGTGAGCGTCGCAGCTGGAAAGATCGCTGGCGCGTAACAATGCCTCATTCAGAAACCTGCCCTGCCGCGGCCGCGTCGTGAGGGTAACCCTACACCTCTACACCACAGACACTCCACATACGAGCGTCAGCTGACTGGCGCAGAGCTCAGACGTGATGCAATTTTAAACTTCCACATCAACAAGCAACGGCGATGAATGACGAGACAACGGAAATTTTAATGGAGTGACGACATGTTGTGGTTAGATGTGAGACCATCGATAAAGACGGCAGCAATTTTCTTTAAACTCCCGGACGATATAAAAGATGACGACATCCGAATTTGAGGAAAACGTCCACTCACTTTAAGACACATGGTGTTCTTCAACACGGAGAAATTTTCTTCTGCGAGAGGATCAACATAATGTGGCCCCCTCGGACTTTATGCGACTGAGGTCTATTATTGAAATTTTATTCCCGGAGTTTTTGAACTTCAAGGTTACCACGCGTGGTAACCATTTGCAGCTAGGGAGTGTTGCCGATCTTAATCGTCAGGAGCAAAGTTCTGCCCAAGAACAACTGGATTAAGATCTTCATAGGGCACCTCATACCAGAGTTTCTTCAATGAGACAAACCTCAGCTGTTTGCTTCAATGTTTTTCCTCGACACTGTACGTCTTTCGACATTGCAGACGCACATGACGAGTCACGAAGGAGCTTATATTCAAGCAGGAGCTTGAAACAAAAAACCTTCATCGTAGGTATTGTTATATTCTCACGATATAACTGCCCTACATCTATAATTATGAAGGAATCGTTACGAGGAATACTGAAATGCTACGTCTGACCAACGACTTTCATCTCCTCGAAAAGAACCGCACTTAAAGATAAACTCTCGCGGATAAGCACAACTTCGAAGCAACTCCACAATCTGCCTCTCGTGCCATTTCAAGAAACATCGACTACAACATCTTCTACCACGAAACATCTCCAGTCGACGCAACGCCTTACCATCATCACCACCTTCCCTTCCCTACATCACCACTACGACGCAACCGAGGGACCACAAGTCCAAGTTATCAGATACCACTTTCTCATTTCTCTATCACATGTACTTCTTGTATTTGAAATCTTTATCATCCAGGATATTATTAATTGCTATAGATAGAATGCGGGATCCTAATTAATGTTTATCGCTATCGTGGGCTTTTCACTTATTAATAATTAACTGCTATAGTAACACGCTGTTCGTAACGTGTTTGTTCGCTAAGGTGGAGACGCCCTCGGCTCCTCAAGGGGAGTGGGCAACAGGCAGTCTTGCGCGGAGAGTCTTACGCGAGAGTCTTACGCGGGCAGTCTTACGCTAGAGTCTAACGCGGGGGCTCGTCAAAGGCAGTCAAGGCACTTAGATATTGAAGAGAAACGATACAAAATCATTTAAGCCTATTGGTGTCTTCCTCTGCGGTCCGTCGCCTATGGCGATGGACCCGCTTTGTTTTGAACGATTGTAAAAGTGACAATTGACTATATTAACTGGATATTCAACTCATTCTAATTGATCGAATACTGATCGTAAAAGCAGCCAGCCTCCTCGTACTTACCTCGTCAACGCTCAAACTGGATCCCGCAGATAAGTTAAACATATTTACTATGTGTCTAACCAGCTTCTCCCTCAGCAGCATTGTGATGTGTTTAGGTGTCTGCGTTAAAAACAAACCTTTGTAATCTTTCGTGTCTTTGATTTCCTATGTAAGTTAGGAAGAGATGACAATGAAAAGAGATGATGATGAAGGGATAATGAGGATGATAATATAATGATAAAATGCACGTTAATAATAGCCTTTAGCTCTGACCTCACGCTTACCGAAGAACAAAGATAATCAATTAATTATGATGACCGTAATTGATAAATATTTACTATAAATATTCCCTTAAAGGGTGGTGGCAGCTTCAATTTGATTAATAAAGGAGTAAAAATATATGAATGTGGCGAATAGCAATGTCACGACAATTAATAAAGAAAAAGAACATCCATTACGATGAACATCAGCGTGCGGAAACTACGAACTAAACTACGATGGCGATTCAATGAAATAATCCACACCGAAGATCAAAACAAGTGTGCCACCGAAAGGACGTAGTCAGACACCCAATTTTTGAAGATTTTTGGAAGAAGCTTTCATAATGTACGATGTTTTATACAACGCTATTATTGCCAATAAAACATAGGCAGCATGAAACATCTATCAGGATTTACACAAACTGCATTTGCTATCTTTGAAAATTGTTTTGTAATCGGAACTATCAAATTTTGTAAGCGTACGAACAAACGAACGAACAACACCTTGCTTTGAGACACTTGACGCTAATCGAGAAGTCGCACTTCCGATGAGACATCAGCTCTCTTTTCGAGATGTTCTGGCTACCTATGAGACACCTGAACAGCCATGAGACACTTAGAGAGGCACAAATTTATTTCAGCGTGTATTCGCAATGGATATATCTAGTGCTATCTGTATAGTTAGGCTAGCAGTAAATCGTGGTAACACTAAAGATTGAACGGTTGTACCTTGTTAATTTTCTAGCAGAAACATTTTCACACTACGATAAAACTGATACAACTAGGTTCCGTTTCACTGTTACACACTCTCTTCGAAAAACTGTACTGATCGAACTTTATTCACAGGTTTTTCACCCATTTTAAATGGCTTCACTATATTTTCTCCTTGATCATCTTTGTCATCAGAAAACTTCTTATTGTTCCCATGAAGTTGACAGACAATGCAATACAATTTATGTATTCATCTTCAACCTCGACTTGTTCCTCCGTTGGGTAAAGTAGCAACAAATGTACCGAAAAGTTTAGCATCCATTTTTAGATATTTACACTTGCAGGAATTTTTAAAAAGCGAATAAGGAAAGTTTGTTCACGTTTTATTGAACGATTTTAAAACAGCCATAAAGGCCGAATTTAAACGATTTTTAAAGAACCGTAAAAGCCGAACACAACGAGTTTCAAAGAGCCGTAAAGGCCGAACACAGTTGAGTATCTTTTAAATGAGGAATATTAATTTCTCATTTACTTTATTAGTAATTCCAAAGATTAGCGCAAAGAGCGCTTTTAAAATAGCTTTCGCTTTAACTCGAAAAATGGTATAGTTGACACGGGTGCTCGATGGGTTAAAATACACTTGTTGAGCAGCAACTGCTGCAGGCGAAGTAGGTAGACGCGATTACAAAGAGTAGCAAGAACTGCTGCAGCAGCAGTTGCAGGTTAGTAGTATGGGCGATTAAGAAGGAGCAGCAGGGACTGGTCTGTTCAGCTTCCTGGAAGAACAAAATAATTCGTTACGTGAAATGAAGAAACAAAGTAATAAGAAACACTAATTTCATAATCACAAATAGTGAGCTCTTACCGAAGTTAATTTCCACTCGGTGGGTCAGTAAGCCTCTTCAAGAGGTTGTTAAAGAAAAGGAAAAAAAGATGAAAATAGTCGTAGAATGGTGTTCAGGTGAAAAACTTATCAGGTAAATAGGTAATAGTAGGCGAGTCGTTAATAGAAGGGGGATGAAATAAGCCCTTAAGGCTATATAACGTAGGATAGATGAACTCAAGAAGAAACAATTACAGTTTCCTCTAAATCTCAGGAGTTCACCGTCAATAGATAGGTTCAATAAACTTCGTAAGAAGCGATTTAATTGGTTAAGTTCTCCCTTCGAAGTAGTTTACTGGCCATTTGCCAATTTATCAAGTTAGATTCTTGAACACCTGAACACCAAGATAATTTCTCAAAAATTAAAATAACGAAAGTCACAACACACGCACACAAACTTACACATAGCAAAATAGAACAGTGAGCGATGAGAACTAGCACATAACCTCGTGGCTACGTGGCTAAGTAGGTGGTAATAACTGGAGCCCTCCAGGTGCTGCTCAGACTGCTACTGTTCCAGTAAAAGTGACAAGTGCCGAATCTCCTGTATGATAAAAAATCATCTGCCCACCACACCTCTGCTCAGCTCAAGCTCAGCGGCAACAAATGACAGGGCGAAAGCGATGCATGGCTCTGCCTCCAAAGGCAATACGAGGAGCCTGTGGGAAGAATTTTCCACACCATGTAGAGAGAAAAATTTTGTTGTCTGAAAATTTTCAATTAGGAATAAGCGCTTTGTTGGCAGAGGGCGGGTGCGCTTTGCAAGAAAAATAGCTTCTAACCTAAGGGAGAAGTCTTTCTCAGTAAGGCTCCTGAAATTTAAAAAAAGTATCCGATGTACAAGAAAAAGTTTTTCATTGGGAAAATTATTGTATTTAACAATTCCTTCAAAATTGAAGGGGGTTAAATAGCTATGAAAAAAGTTTTAGGGAACCATTTTCAAAAACTTGAAACTTTTTTCTATTGGACGTACGTCTATGAAAATTTGCAGACTACTAGATCTCCAAATTCGTAACAACTTATCTCAACCAAAATTTTTCATAAGGGCATAGAAAATTTATTATTCCATATAATAAATAAAAATTTATAAATCATTTTTTCTAATATCTCCGAAATTTACAGAGCTAGAGCAATGCGGTTTGTTGCATTTGAAAGTGAAATGTGTGCTCTAAAAACTGGTTACGGCTTTTTTTATTGATTTCATTCCGAATTTAAATAATAATTTTTAAAGAGGTCGGGTAAACGTTAAAATTTTAGGGTAAAAAAGTCTACAAAAAGTTTTACACAAAATTTTTGAAAAATAGGTCAATCAAATTTTTAGAGCACACATTTCAATTTCAAATGCAACAAACCGCATTGCTCTAGCTTTGTAAACTTCAGAGATATTATAACAAACGTCTGGAAAACTTATTTGTTTTATAAATCATTTTTAAGATTCAAAATGCTTCTCCTCCTACAGTTTTTGAGCAACAGTGATGGTTTTGGTATCATTGGATGCGAAAAAACAAGAGCTTTCCGAAAAATTGAATAGTTTTTCAAAATTCTATTTTGTTCCAAAGTTATGACGTCATAAATTTGAATTTTTTCAGAAAAAAATTTGCGCTCTAACTTTATCCTTATTTTAATATAAAATTGAAAATTTGAGGAAAAGCAATTGATTTTTTGGAATTTACACGTTATTCTGCATCCAATGATACCAAAATCATTACTGTTGCTCAAAAACTGTCAGAGAAGAAGCATTTAGAAAACCCTACAAAAATGTCGTTTTCTATTATTTACCATTTTCTTTTCAAGAACATTGCATTTTGTCACGACAGATAAATGATTCTAAATTGCATTTCCTATCAGTAAACCCAATTTCATTGCTCTAGGTTCAAAAATGTAAAAAAAGGTCCGTAAGGGGGATGCTCTCCCCCTTCTGGGGGAGCGCTAGCTCTGGGATACGTTCCTGATATTTTTACAGAAATTCGGGGACATATCTCAAAATCTTTTTAAAAAAAAGGGAAAATCTAATTTTCGACTGGAAATGCTCAAAAATGGTTGCCTTAAACTTAAGAGACCCCAGAATAGGAGAAATTACTGTAGTTTCTAGTCCAATAAAGTATTGTATAGAAGAACATCATTAACTGCACTCTTACGCAGACGAATCGTAAATAAAAACAGCAAGGTTGCTACTCTCAAAGTCAACATTGCTAAAATTATTAATTGCTGTTAAAAGGTAAACGTTTTGAGCACCAGGCTCATCACCAGTACAAGTAAGTCTGTAAAGGACAAAACAGATGAATAGATAAAAATATACGGGAAATAAACACAGAATAAAAAAATGCTACTACTAAAATCAAGGGGAAACTATGTACAAAGAGTGGGCACTATTGGTTTCATTAAGAGGCGGCCTAAGTTTAAAAATGTATAAGGACTCTAAAATTCTTGAATCATTCTGATGGTTGGCTGAAGCTAAAATGCTAAAATTACTGCACTGCGCACTGGAGCCACACTGTCCACTATGGAGGCGAACCGAAGAATGAGAGGGATGGGCAAGAATCCCTCCAGTCCGGCTACTACGTCCAGCATGCTCCGCTACTCTGACGCCCAAAGTTCTGCAGGTCGAGCCTACATGACTAGATGCACATTGTGCACAACGATATTCATATACAAGAGAGCGGCGCATGCTGGAAGGTAATTTATCTTTGTAGTTGAAAAACGAACCTATAGTAAATTTGTTTGTAAGAATAATTTTGAAATCAACATCAGGTAAATATGAGTGAAGAATTTTGACAAGTTCTGTTCTCATTTGTTCAGATTTAGAGCCTTTAATATATGTTCAAATTACAATTTACTTCACAATGAATTCTTTTTTTTGTGTAATTTTTTCAAGAATAATGGTTTTCCTGTTTGTTTAGTTCAATCTTTGATAAAACGTTTTTAAATTCCAAATATACCTCACCCGTCAATCTCGTCGATAGTACAAGAAAGAGATTATACCTACCTTTTTTATACTTTGGGCCTAAATCTGAACAAATGAGAACAGAACTTGTCAAAATTCTTCACTCATATTTACCTGATGTTGATTTCAAAATTATTCGTACAAACAAATTTACTATAGGTTCGTTTTTCAACTACAAAGATAAATTACCTTCCAGCATGCGCCACTCTCTTGTATATGAATATCGTTGTGCACAATGTGCATCTAGTTATGTAGGCTCGACCTGCAGAACTTTGGGCGTCAGAGTAGCGGAGCATGCTGGACGTAGTAGCCGGACTGGAGGGATTCTTGCCCATCCCCCTCATTCTTCGGTTCGCCTCCATAGTGAACAGTGTGGCTCCAGTGTGCAGTGCAATTATTTTAGCATTTTAGCTTCAGCCAACCATCAGAATGATTTAAGAATTTTAGAGTCCTTATACATTTTTAAACTTAGGCCGCCTCTTAATGAAACCAATAGTGCCCACCCTTTGTACATAGTTTCCCCTTGATTTTAGTAGTAGCATTTTTTTAATTCTGTGTTTATTTCCCGTATATTTTTATCTATTCATCTGTTTTGTCCTTTACAGACTTACTCGTACTGATGATGAGCCTGGTGCTCGAAACGTTTACCTTTTAACAGCAATAAATAATTTTAGCAATGTTGACTTTGAGAGTAGCAACCTTGGTGTTTTTATTTAGTATTGTATAGTTGATTTTATCTTTTCTCACGAGCTGATCCCCGAAAGCGCGAAAATTGAACAGCTGTAAATCTCATTTTTGCACTGCCTTTAGCTTTCGTTCACTGTTTTCGGTTCATGGCACATATATTTCGCTTAAATTGTTAGAGACAAGTTTTAAGATGATTGATCCAAATTTTTTTTTGTTGACTCGGGGATTTATTTATTTTTTGTTAACTTGTTCGTACTATGTTTTTGATCAGTCAAATTTAAATTAAATTTTTTATATTGTGATTTATAGAAAATTGTAAGGATTCAAGCATTTTTCCTCACATGTGGAAGTGGTGACAGAATACTTGCAAGTTCTAAATGAATAACACACATTGAAATTGTTTCTTTAAGATTATGAGGAGAAATTGTTCGATAACTTTGGCAGCAGAAATTGGCGTAACTCGTGTCTTATAGGACCAATACATTCTTTGCGTACAGTCGAGTGTCAGTTCAGTACAGTACATGCTCACATGTGTTCACATGTGCACGTGTGTTAGCAGACTGTACAAGATGAGTTATGCGTATTCCGCGAACAGATTTCTGCTCAAAACTTTCATTAGCTTTGAACATATGAAGAAGCAGGAAGAAATCGAATGATAGGATGATCGTTTTTAGCTTGATACTTTTAATATGAAGAAATATTGTTGTTTTATTCGCATATAACAAGAGTGGTTCAAATCATTCAGCTTGTAGAAAGATGTGGAAAATGACTTGGTGTTACCACACTTAGTATTCAGAACATGGGTAGAACCCTGATTTGCCTTCAGTAGAATGTTTTAAGCTACTATTTAGTCATTGATGTTTACTCGTGTTTCCATAAGTGCTACATGATAGTGTGAATACGTAATGCTTCTATTTGTGGTAAAAATTTTAGTTACGCATCAGCTATGACTATAGACCGACCGGGGCCCCGGCTGCCGGCCGCACCCACGTTAACCTCGCACATTTTCATGTACGTGTGTTGCAGCGTCCGTGTGCGTGAAGAGTACGTTATGTGCACTGACCCTCATTGCCAGAAGTCGTTGCATCGTCTAACTATAATGAGTTACGAGATGTTACAACGCAGTTCGGTTGTGCATTTGCTTACAAAAAAGTGCTAGTCGTGATTTGGAAATGGCCATGCAGAGTGCAAGCTTATATACAATATGGAAGGAGTTCAATTACCAAATAGTTGTGAATTGTAGTTAAATATATTGAGATGAGCGCATTAAGTTTTTCACCAAAATTTTCTAATTAAAGTAATCGAATTCATATGGCATAAATATACATAAAAGGCAACTTACAAAACGCTTCAACACTAAATTACTTTTATTCAATTGATATTAATTGTTATGATACATGTTAAGCAGGTATATAATATATATAAATATACATATATGTATGCCAGCAGAAAAGCGCGCGAAATAACAGCCGAGCGCGTCCGAGAGGGAAACAGGGAGTTCCTTACCTCAGGAGAAGGGGGATTACGTATAGGGGATAGGAAATGTATTGAAAGCTAGTGCGTGCAACTGTATACTTAAAGAACCGATTGTAACATAAATACATAGCATAGAAAAGTAAAGGGTTAAATTTCATT
This sequence comes from Platorchestia sp. MABIK, assembly GCA_014220935.1. Taxonomy (NCBI): domain Eukaryota; kingdom Metazoa; phylum Arthropoda; class Malacostraca; order Amphipoda; family Talitridae; genus Platorchestia; species Platorchestia sp. MABIK. The sequence goes on along the minus strand of JACJUY010001538.1, from coordinate 3,622 downwards.
CTCTACGAGTAAGGGAACAAGGGATTTTGGGGGTTCTAAAAAGTTTTGAGAGGGCTCTGTGTAGTAATACTAGATGGAAGCGAGGAACATGTCAGCATAGAGAGGTGACGCGTAAGGGCGAGCCAATGGGAGAAGCGGTAATTTCGCGGGGCCTCTACACAGCCTACAGTGCGCGTCAGGCGTGGGTTGACCTATTTAAGGAGAAAGAGGGATGAGCCGGTTTTATTTAAGTATTTGCCTGGTTCCGTGTAAGATGTAGGCCCAGAGAGCTGCAGAGGGGAGGTGAGCAAGCCTTTGTGTGTTAGGAAGAAGTGATAGAATTTTGAATCAATCAGAATAATAATTTTTGTTCTTAGATGATTAGTACAGTCATCAATCAGAAATTGTGTTTCAGCCTTAAGCAAGTGCAATGTTTTTGTTTTTGTCATTTTGTTCTCAAGCAGGGTGTTGTGTTTTTTTTAATATGTGTAAAAATGGGTTAAATAATTATTTCACAAATGGAATTCATGGTAACGGGAAGTCTTTAGGTTAAAGCACAGTAAATTGGAAATAGTGAGAGCGTTGTTGATCGTTCTAATGCTAAACTTCTGAAGTAATATGACCTTGTTTTTTTCATTATGCATACAGTTAAAAAATAATTATGTTCGGTAGGAATCTAGTGGGGGATCTCAATTTTAAGGGGTTTATTAACCACCAATTACAGGGAATGAAGGCTTAAGGGGACAAAGTACTTTATATGCTCCTTGTTCTCAGGGTTTGGGAGGCTCAACGAACTGAAGCTTAAGACTGCATCACACTGGTTGATGCAAGATGACGCGAGCAGGAGTGAGCGTCAGGAGAGTCCCTGTGCGCGAATGGGGAATCGGCAGGCGATCTACTTACAGGAAAGTTGCAAACTATGGATTGCAAGCGCGCTTAGTTTTGCTACTTTGCCGCGAGAAACAGGCGGTTCAGGCACCGCGTTAATTAGGAGCTATCTTGCAAAACGCTAAACATTTGGAGTAGGTGAAGTGCAGTTATTCGCTGGTGTGCTTTCGGCATTTGAAGGTGATGCTGTTCATGAAGGTCAATCGTAACGCAAAAGTTGAATTCGCAACAGTGTGGGTTTATCGCATTCTGTGTCCCGGATTTGTTTCAATAGTTGTTTGTCGTCAATGTGATTCACGTGTTCATTAACAAACTTGAATAAATTAATACTGAAATGTGCAATTAATCATTTTTATTTTCCCGTGTTGACCGGAGGTACTGAAGTAGATGAGCGGATCGGTAGCTACTATGTCTCTATTTTCAAACCTGTTCTATCATTTCTCCTTCTGTGTTTCTTCCGCTCTGTATTTTTTTTTTCTCTTCGACTATGAGGTTTAAACCCCTCACTACGGATACGGGGGGGCGGGGAGGCGCCTGACGCCACCCCATCCTCGTATCGTGACACCACGAACTGAATTTAATAATAACTGTTCTGCTTACTACCCGGTACATTGGTCAACATGGGAAAACTTTTTTTTATACTGTAAACATTTTCGTGATCATAACTCGAAGAAAGGCTTCAAGGCCAGTCAAGTACTCTGAATTCACTGCAACTGTGGAGCTGGAGGCCAGCAAAGCATCAGCTGCGAGCTTGCGGTTTTTGTCTTCCTGTTAGAGTGGGCTGTACGGGTCTGTGAGCGCATTTTATAGCTTGGCACCATAAATTCGAGTTTTGAAGTGTAGAGACGCAGCAGCAGAGCGCACATAACATAAGTTTGAGGTGGCTAAGCTTCGAGGCGGCTCATTAAATTGTGTTTAATTAGAACACATGTAAAGTAATATGTTTCACTCTGATCAGATTTTTATTTTCAAGTGCAGTTAATATCCAAATGGCCAGTCATTCTGAGCGTATTTTGTCATTACCATAAAGTTGCTTCACTGAAAATGTTTCATCTCATTTGATCGTCACACCAGTTGTGAGTAATAAAAGTAATTTTTGCAACTATTTTATGCCTAGGTGAAAGATAATTTTTGTGAGTCACCTCGATAGAGCCCAACTTCAAGATGAATGCCATTGTGATGGGATGATTTTAGCATGTTGGAGTGAAACAGTGGAAATTTTGTTGTGGCGCTATGCCAGAAGGGCTCTGCCTAAATTATTTGCGCGGCAAAATTCTGCTCTTTCGACGAATGCTAACGTGCTGAGTTCAATTTAACATGCAGTCGGCATTCAGCATTAGATAACAGCTGAGAGTAGGATTAGTGCAAAACGAAAAGTAAGCATAATTTGTGTGTTCGTTTTCAAAGGCAGCATTCCCGAGTGATATTGTGTGTCCAGTGATTGGCAATTTGTGTGCACACGCAATGTGTTTTTAATATACAGGTAATATCGCATTTTAGCAGTAAATTCCGAGTCTCAGTTAATGCCGTCAACAAAATTTCATTTTTATTGAATGTGAAAACTAATAGTGTCTGCTTGTGCAATCTCATGCTGGTAAAGTCAATGGTTTCTCCGGTTTATTGAATTTGCTGTTTCTTATTTAAAGTTCGCAAGCCATAAGCAGTAATTGCATTCATCTGAATACCGCGAATTCTGCGAAATTGATTAACAGACATGCAATTTAACTTACAATGCTCATGAATTTTATCTATATTTTTAGTGTAACAAGCTTACAGACACATTTTAACGTCAATCTCCATGAGCATCTGTTTTAAATTGTTTAATTGTAAACTGCTATGAGCTAACAATGAGAGAGCTTTACGAGCATGGGATCCACAAGAATTCCTGAGCATAAAACCAACCGCAGGCAGCGTGTCTCAGAGATCAAGTGCGTAGGTCGAGCAGAAGTAGCTGCTCAGAAATTTTGCCCAAGTTAAAAGCCATGTTGAGTGTTTTAATGACTGCTAAAGTCGTATTGCACATCATGTCTCACTTAAACCATTCTTCTCGACTCAGTTCAGTGTCACTTGAAATTTTTTTTTGTGTACTAGGTGTAATGTGTTCTCAGACCAAAATGATTGCATTACTTAGTGGGTGGATGCTGAGATAGAGAGAGATCGTCTATAAATCACTCCTAGTGGTTGGCTGAATGAGTCACGTCAACGATGCTTTAGACGATTATATTTTTATATAATCGTGTATATTTTCTATTGGCATTAGGTGGCATTTGGCTGCAGAAGTAGTAGAATAGACACGGAAAATAGCCCTAATTAGGAGCGTGCGAATTAGTGACATGGGGAAGGTAAATTTTCTCAAGTCATGTGGTAGAATTTCAAGATGCTGCTCACGCCGCTCAGAGCTTAATTTGTAATGCCTTAGTGTAGCTTAAGCCATCTGCACGGCTGACAACTTGTATGATTGTATGATTAAGTTAGGCTGGAGCACTCGTGCAAGTTTCAAAATAAAAATGATAGCAAAGACAGTTGATTTAAAAATCATTTTAATTAGTGAACGTTTCGGCTTCAAGCTCAAGCCATTATCAACACCTGTAAAAAATAATTGAAATACAGAAAATAAGACACGGCTAAAAGACAAAAAAGAATACAACTTAAAATAGTGCGAAAAAAAAGGGTAACGGAGAGATTATGCTACAGTTATATTTTGAAAATCAAGCTATTTCTAATTGGAATGATGATAACATTGAATTAAGAGCTG
>JACJUY010001537.1:119719-140653 GCA_014220935.1 Platorchestia sp. MABIK | reverse complement strand
GGGGTTTCATTTAAATTCTGCTATTTTTGAATATTTCCAGGCCTATAATATATTTCATCCCATAAAGACCATAAGAAGATGGATCAAAGTTTTTGTGATAAGTCTAGATAGAATTTCGTTTTCGTTACTTTGGTTGCCTCCACAATTTAATGATGCTGAATTTATAGACAGCACATGATCAACTTATTTAACGTCGTAATGGAAGTCGTATCTCTGGACAAACGAAGTCGTCGCTCTGTCTAGCAGCTGGCTTTAAAACGAGTGGGATATTTGCATCATTGAATATTTTTATCAGTATAATTCTTCGCTGTATCAATCTAGGCTGTTCTTAAATGAGTGAGATATTTATACCCTTGAATTTTTTTGATTTATCAGTGTAGTACTTCGTTGTTTCAGTCTAGACTGCTCCTAAATGAGTATGATATTTAAATCATTGAAATTTTTAATTAATCAGAGTAGTTTTTGGCTCTAGTAATTCAGGATGTCCAAAATGAGTGTGATGTTTTCGACTTCAGGTCCTCTATAGTCCAGTCACAGTACAGGCGATGCAAACGTTCACGACTCGCTTCTCTTTCCTCTTAAGTTTCTCTACTGAATTTGTAAAAAAAAATCTTATGAAAATATGAATTCATGCAGTAGTAGGCTGTTGTACAACTTATAACAATTAACTTACTGACTTATACAATTAATTGTGATTTTTATTGCGAGATGTAGCAAGATTTTTTTAGGGTTCAATTTATTACTGTTTTATACGGATTTGAAACACGTATTAAAACATCCTTGTATTCAGAACAGTTAGGCAAATAGCGTAATTTTCATTTCAGCTGCCAGCAAAAATTAGAATCTGCCTCTCTTATAGACTGTTGTTCTGGCGCTTCCGGCGATAATGAAGGCTTTCCATTATTTCCTGAAGTAACTGAAATTTTCGCAGTTACGACTTTTCTATTTTTCTCAGAAATCCCTAACTAAACCATTATTAATAAACATTTTCATCAACTAAATTTTTTTTCAAGGTAAGAAATAGCGGAGATTCTCTAACGTAATAGGGATTTTTGGTAGCTAATCCACGTCAGTATATTTTGACTGTTTTAATTGGACAGCTGATTGTAGCCTCGTCTGCGCACAAAAATAAGGCTTCGTGGAAACCTGACGAATGGAGGGATAAAAATATAATATTATTTTCCTTGCACTCAGCAGTATCCAGGACGAGACCTGCTGAGTACAGTTCCAAATCTCTTACTCACGTAGAGGACGCTCCATAATATACAGAGTGGCGCATAAGTAACGCACCCTTATTTATTACCGCAATATACACTGGGTATCAGTAGACAGGATCCGACATGTAAATAAACTTTAAGAGTTCCTCTATCGTTTGCAATCAACCCTATCGTTGTACCTTTCATAGTTTATTTATCATTAATTTTTTATAAGGGTGCGTTACTTATGCGCCACCCTGTACATCCGCTCTTGTTTAAGGAATATAGAGTGTTTCTCAATTTTTGCGCCTTAATAAAACCAAAAGGCTCTGAAAAATGAATTTAACAACTCAGTGAATCTAATAAGCCTATTTGGAAATACTTAATGAATCGAAAGAGTAGTTTTAGAAATACGTTATGAATCAAATAGGCCTAATTGTGAATATTTAAATTAAGGAATACCATCCGTGCAAAGCATATATTTTTAGGAAATAGCTGGAAAATGGAAATCTACGGACATAGTCCGGGAGATTTCACTTACTCAACATTCTCGTAGGAAGTGTATAAATGAAAATGTCTGAACCTTGGTCTTAGGGATGATCATGGTGCGCAAATTTATGAAACACTCAACAGACTTCAGCAATTTATGAGATTTTGATGAATATAATTATGATACGCAATTATTTGCCTGTATTTAAAAAAATCCCTTGTATAAAAGAAGGGAGACTTTTCACTCGTTGCCAAGACTGTTTTTTACTGACGAAAAAATTTTGAATATTGGTTTTATGAACTATTTTGAAGCTACAATTTATGGCACAGCAACAAGAATTTAGCCACGGATAAGATTATGGCGAAGTACAGAGATGCGTGACCTCACGCCGAGAAACAAGCATGTAACTTTGACTTTCCTTTGTACTGCAAATTTTTGACCTCACACTAAATTCCATATTGTCAAAATTACTTTCATTCAGTACGTATTTCTTTAAAATTACGTCCAATATGACATACATATCGCCAAGTGAGTTTTTTTGCACCGCTGCTGCGATGCAGACTACCACAGTGAATGTTATACAAAACCAAGTCTAGCATGACTTACATGTCTCCTGGTTAATTTCTCCCGCCGCTGCGGCGATGCAGACAGAATAAAATACATTGACCTCACAACCTACACGTGGGAGACGGGGTGACGCTTACCCTCACAACCGGCACGTGGGAGACGGGGTGACGCCTACCCTCACAACCTGCACGTGGGAGACGGGATGACGCCTACCCTCACAACCTGCACGTGGGAAACGGGGTGACGCTTACCCTCACAACCTGCAGTTGGAGACGGGGGGACGCCTACCCTCACAACCTGCACGTGGGAGACGGGGTGACGCCCATCGTGCGTGTCGAGCCGGCCGACGTCGGCCGACGTGTCGAGCCGACGGCTGGCGCTGTACTCCATCCTACCGTTCTGGGAGTGTTTTGTGCAACTCTTGAAGATAATAAATGATGTTGATAATATCATTAAAATATCTTCAATAGTGCGCTATTTCATTGCAATATGCCTAAATATAAACATTATATATATCAGGGAGATAATAATTTTATTTTTCTGAAAGAGAAAATTTTTTCTTCATGACCAAAAATTGCTTTTCTTTCAGTGTTGCCTACTTCCAGTGAAGGACAAGGCTTTGTATCTTGCTTTCACCATCGTTACTGCATCTAATAATTCTTTTGATGATTCAGTTTTTCAAAACAAGAATTACGCCCTCAATACACGTTACAAGTTCAACTATGGTCACACTGAGGAGCTTTCCGAAGATTGACGACAATCTGAACATCATGTAAAAAACAAGACTCCACTGAGGATTTCAGCTTAATTACAACTAGTATGAATGCCAGCAAAGTCTATGTTACTTTAGAAGTACGATGAATGCCAGCAAAGTCCATGTCACATTTCAGTCAGTTTTAATTAATGACTGAAATAGTATAGCTTCCTTGCCCTTCCATTCACCGAGCATGAATGCCTTGAAAGCTCTTCATGCTGTGAGCGTGCCATTTTATTCAAGCAAACTAGACTTTAATTAAAAGTATTATTACTCTGGGAGCTACTGCCGGTGACCTACTTCATTAAAAAGAATTTGCTTTTCCAGCTTCGTGAATTTCTGTTAGGAGTCCTGATTTGATGCGAGTAATTGGATAGAATCGTAATCAAAAGAGAGGAAAGTCGCAAAGAGAAACAAAGCGCTTCAAAAATCTCCCCTGGGATCGCACAGCGCTTGCCAATAAAAGCACAAGCGACAAGAGGGGCCGCACGGATGCTGTGTTTGGGCTACAAACACCGACGTCAGGGCAGCGCGTCCGCCATTGTTGCCTGCATTGCGCTCTGTGTGTGTGTGGGTGTGTTGCTGTGTGGGTGGGTGTGTTGCTCTATGTGGGTGTGTTGCTGTGTGTGTGTGGGTGTGTTGCTCTGTGTGGGTGGGTGTGTTGCTGTGTGTGGGTGGGTGTNGGGTGTGTGCTGCGGTGGGTGTGTGTTGCCGTGGGTGTGTTGTGTGTTGCTGGGGGTGTGTGTTGCTGTGCGTGTGTGTTGCTGTGCGTGTGTGTTAGTGTGGGTGTGTGTTGCTATGGGTGTGTGTTGCTGTGCGTGTGTGTTGCTCTGGGTGTGTGTTGCCGTGGGTGAGTTGTTGTGTGTTGCTGTGTGTGTGTGTGAATGGGTATTGCTGTGTGGGTGAGTGAGTGTATTGCTGTGTGGGTCTCATGCAGGTCGTGCTCATTTCTCGAGCTTTTTCGTTCAACTAAGTATTCGTTGCAGGCTTGCCTCACTTGCGGCCCGTGATGGCCTTGTGTTTTGCTTTTAATTGTCAAAATTTTCTACTTAAACCTTATTCAAACAATGTGTAAGAATTTTTGCCATAAAACTTCCTGTTGGGCTCCCAAGTAAACAGAGAAACTTTCTCTGCCCTCCACACCGCTACGACGCGGATTTTTTAAAAATCCTGTCACCCAGCACTGGCACGCTACAAGTCTTAACCCTTTATGCCGGGTGTGACGAATTCGGTACACGGAAAAAAGCTTCTTATGTACTAAATTATATTCAGAGCTTCTAGTAAATGAATGTGATACCTTAAGTATTTGTTATCTTCAAGTAGAGTTCATTGTTGTGTCAGTTTTGCAATTGATACTTAAGTTATTAAACTAACTGGTTCTCAGCACTCCTACTGGCTGTGCGAAGAATTTAGGGCGTAAATGGTTTAACTGGGCGTAGTGATTGCAGCAAATTTCAGGTTATCATTTTGGTACGATTCTTCGTAGCTACATGTTGATCGTCTGTATATTTACTTAAAGGAAGACAGCAAAACGACTATGGAGTTTCTTAGCTTCATCCGCTTCTCGCATTGCGGGTGTTAACAATTTGACAATGTGTTAGTTAGTCTGCACCAACAAATGTGGTTCATAATATCATTCTATTTTCGAGCACTGAGTTTCAAACGTGATTCTAACAAGAAACACAGCAGCATTCAATGAAAGTGTGAGTAATTTGTAAAATTCTTGACTTTGAAATGAACGCGCAAAAAAGACAGTGTTTGAATCACTCCCCCTTCGTTCTACTGACCCTATAGCATAGTGCACTCGTACCGGTAAAAATGACGGCGCGGGTATCTTTGAGTCTAATTAAGCTGTGCTTGACACACATGTTTTATTCATGTTTTGAAATGCTCATTGCAATTAATTACTCTCTGCTTACTCCAACAACTACAGCGCTCAATGAGTGTATCTGTGATACAGGCCTCACTGCTTCTCTAACTTTTTTATATATATCCTTTTTACTGCTTCTCTAATTTCTTAATTTTTATACTTTCTCACTGCTTCTTGCACTTCTTAAAATGTATTCTTTCTACTGCTTCTCAAGCTTCTTTATATATATCCTTCAAATGCAAACATAAACATAAATTTTGGTGTAGATCAATTAAATTTATAGAACAAAAATTTTCTATCATTTCTTGGCGCTCAAGTATTCTTGTTTCCGAGTATAACGTTATTATAACAATGGTGATGCTCTTGATCGTCCACACAGTTTCACAATCTTTAAAATATCACCAAAAATTTCACAATCTATTTCAAGTATCACAGAAAATTCCCCAGTTTATTCCAAAAATCACAGATAATTTCAAATTTTACGATCTGCATCATATATCACAAATAAATTCAAAATTTGTGGGCAATGCAAAAGAGATATAGCGATTGTAAAGTTAAGTCACTAAAATCGAACCGAGAAAATACATTTTCGGAAGTGCAGGAAATATCCCTTTTTGTGCACACTACTTAACCGATCCATTAAAACATTTTCAACTCACCTGAATAAAACTTTTGAGTTATTTCATTGAAACGTGATGTTTGCAATATATTCTGAGCTTAGCACCGTCAGTGTCAGGCTGTGATCAGCAGTGTAGTTCACTACAGCATTGATGGAAGTGACAAACTTTTGAGCTTCGTAGTTTGTTTTGTGCCGCTCTTACATTCTCACTCAATTCTCTTCAGTATTTTCAAGCTGAAGGTGATAGTTACATCGAAACGTTGCGTTTTATAGATTGACAGAGGATGAAATTTTAACGATTCGCATTAGTTCAGCAAAAATGTTGAGTGATTTCCTTTTTATTTCAACACGCGAGGACTCAGTCAATTTTTGTTGCTATTTTTGTCTCTACGTGAAATTGTACACTATGTTTTGAGTGAATAAATTAGATCGCTCGTACAGTTTGCTACAATATCTGCCGTTTTCGGTTGATATATACGGAAAAATAGGCGTAACATGTAAATAAAATTGAATACATGTAATTGATTGTGTACATACAATCGAATACTCTACTTTAAGCCTGAAATTTAACTTTTTTGTACGATATGAACACATTTTCCTTTCGAAATAACTTCTCACGGGACTTTAAAATCGTGACATGACATTAGTTTACATTGACAGTAATCGTTATGGCTATTCAAATAATTAGCAATTTGAGGAGACGAACAAAGTTTAGAACGACATTTGCTTTTAAATGTCATTTATTGGATTTTAATTATATGTAACCAACCCTGTTAAAGTATCTGTGTAAAAACTTCATTCTATTATTTTTAGAATGAAATTTGAGCAAGGGGAAACATTAGAAATTAAACTCACGAACGTGAGTTTAATTTTGATAGTTTCTGGTAAATGTGAAATAGACCATAAAATTACCTGTGCCATTTGAAAAACATTTTGAAATTTTTTATGATGTTATACATAGATCGTGAAACCTAAAATCGTCAGTGAAGTTTGAAATAGATTATGAAATTCTCTGTGATATTTGGAATAGATGGTGAAATTATGGGGGATATTTGAAAGATTGGGAAACTGTTTTTGGAGTTTGAATGATGTGGTGAAATTCGGAATAGTCTGAGATATTTGAAATAGACTGTAATTCTATCAATCGTTTGAGATACTTGAAACAAACCGAAATTCTACCAATTCAGGCGAAGATCACGCAAGACTTACGATCTCACAGCAGAAGTACACGGTAGCTCATAGGTAACTCATGTTTGAAAATCGGTGATACGAAAAATGGGAAGCATGAAAAGCTCCATATGATTCTAAATGATTGATCAAATTTAATATTTATCGAGGTGTTGTGTTGTCTCTACCAACACTCCATGCTCCCATCAGTTGCAAACTTTAAATGGGGCGCGGTATTCCTTAAAACGGCGCGATACACAAAAGAGCAGCGAGCAAAATTTGTAGAGCTTTACTTCCTGTGTAATGGAGCAATCATTACCGCGTTAATAAATCACAGAAATATTTATGCTGATCCAAAAATTCCTAATAAAAACAACGTAAAAAGTATGGTCCATTGTTTCATATAATCCGGACCCAAACAGACACACAACGCTGTAGCTGACCGCGAACCCTTAGAAACAATGTCCCATTTGCGCTTTTTTCCAAGGAGCAGTGATTGTGATCAATTAATAGAAATTACATCCCACACAAAACGTGCTAATAAATTCTAAACTCTCCATCACTTTAAATCATCCCTATCTTTTAGTATTTAACAGTTTTTTTGATGTAAATTTAAAGAAGTTGAATTTTCTTATGTTCCGTACTAAAATCATACCTCAACGCAGAAATGACTCGAGTAGACGTACAAGTTGACGAAAATCCAGAAATCGGTCGCACTTTCGAAACCTAACAAAGCAGACGGCGGACGTACAGGTGAGAGCAGAAACTGGCTCTGCTAACACAACCTCTCCAATTACGCGCATAAATCGAGCATGGCCGTTCCGGTGCTCGGTGGATCCAGCAATAAAACATTGCAGAGTTTGCTTTGGGAAAACTCCTCAATGCTGAGCGACGGTCGGTTGCGCCTTCTCAATGGAAAGAAGTGGTTCTCATAAAGCGCTATGCGATCTTTTCCAAAGTTGCTGTGCGGTGAACGCATTCAAGTCCAAGCCTGTATTGTGGTGCGGCGCTGTCGCGAGTACAAGCCTCTTTTGCCTTGAGCAAAGAAATAAAGTTTGTGATTTATATCATACAAGGAGAGAAAATGTATTTTTAGCCTGTATTCCGTGTGTGCCAAAGAAAACATGTCTCAATCCCGACTTGATGTGCCCCTGTTGTGACAGCCGCAAAAGAAGGAATGTCGTTCAAGCGTGCACTAGGTAAAAAATGATCGAATTTGTCTTCAGTGATGAGCAGTTTTATTAATGAGGATCACATCAAAACGTATCATTGAAATAAATATCATTAATTGATGAACATGTTGCGCTTTAGTGACCATAACACTGAATTTGATGCTATTTTTTTAAAGCTATTAAAGGTATTATTTTTATGCTATATTTTACGCTATTTTTAACTATTTTTATTAAATCCTTAAACATTATTCGTGTAACTAAGTAGTATCAGCGTAATAACATACATTTTAAATCATTGCTTGTTTATAAAAATGTTTTTAAGGCTAACCGTATACATGAATCCGACATTCCCCCGCTCAGGATTTACTGCCGACCAGTTTGCCAGAGTGATGGCTCCAATTCTTTTTGAGTGAACGAGTGAAATGAAAAATTCCTCTAATATTTAAGTATTTTTCTTCATGCTAAGACACGAATGGTAGCTATTCAATTTTCCAGGTCTTAATATTACTTATTCATTCAAATAACTTTATAATACGCGGACTATGTATTTAAAACATTAGAAGTTCACATACATAAAATAGTCGAATTGAGTTACATTATTTCATTAGTTTGCGCAGAGACTATTTTGTAGATGTACTTACAAACACGTTTGTTTAGTTGGGTAGCATCGTGGTACAATGGTGAAAGAAGCGCACTTTGCATAATTTCGAATGCAGGTTCAACTCAGCCAATTTATGGAAAAGCCTTCTCACAAAATTGTTCGATGCCAAAAGGGTTATCAGCTTACGCTATTCGTAATCCTTGTTTCATGTTTAAAAGCGAAAGAATTGAAAATGTCTTCTTTAGTAGGGCATATAAACTTTTCTTACATTATCTATCCTGTTGAGATAGTAAAGCAATTTCGAGAATGTGCTTCCTGACAAGGGAAAATGTTTTCTATCTTTTCGCAACTGCCGTACAGGAATAATACCGTTTTTAATCATCAGTGAAAACAAACTAATGAATATTTACGCGACCTACACCAAGCGCATTGCGTAGACGTACTAAAACTTTTGCAACTTCACCAACACAACTGCTTGAGGTACACCAAGAATGATAATGGGTGAATTTAGCAGCTCAGCAGCATCGGGAGCTCAAGATGCAGGCACCCTTGCAGTAATCATGGATCAGGAGAACGGAGGGAACAGCTCGCGTTAGCCATGAAAGAACTCACAAGAACAGAGGCGGTGTGCGGCGAGTTTCTGTGGAGTCGGAATTTAGAGCGTCGCGGTCGAGTTCCCCAGAAATACACTACGTGATATAAACATGCATTAAATACTGCGAGGAGACGGCGTCAGCTCTCGGTGACAAAACATTAAGGGGGTCGCAAAGAGCTCGATTCCTGCCGAAGAAACCAAGGCTTTATGCATTTCGTTGGCAGAGAGTTCATACACTGCATAGGTGTTTACTTGGTAAAGAGTTGGCATCTAAAGTTATTTATGAGAAATACCCTTGTAAAAATTTTGTCAAAGATTCTTACGCTATATTTTATGTATGACAAAATTCACATTTCAAAAATGCTCAATTTCTAAAATATTGAAGCGTAATTTTACAGGGCAGTTCGGTCTTTCTTCAACGAAATAGCTTTGGTTCACGGAGCAGAGTTTTTGCTCTTAAACAGAATATCGAAAAATGAAATGTATGCTTACTCTGAGTTCAAACCGTAATGATCGAAGTATTGTAGCAGATAGATAAAGGTGAGTTGTCACAGGATAGTCTCTCTTTTGATGAGTATTTTCCATACGTAATTACAAGACTTATCGCAACTGATAGATGGGAGTAGATTGTCGTGTGAGAGTCCGTCCCTCTTATTAAGGATTTTAATTTGATTCTCTCGCTTCTCAGAGCCCAGTTCCTTTACGTGCTTTACTGCTCCTAAGAAGCACCATTTGCAATGGTTCGTTGAATGCGTTCTTTGGTGCATATTTTTAAGAGGGTCGACCTTCCATTGACGCCGACCGAACTGCTTCCGTTTTAAATTCCATTCCTTTAGAGCTGAGGCATTTCATTCTCGGGCGCCATCCTTTAGTTTAAGGCATAAAATCTGGCTCGGTGGATCCCTTGGAAGCGTCAAAGGAACACCGTCTCTTGAATAAATGATCGTCTATTGATGGCAGCTCGTGGGCGCCTTGAAAAACTTCAAGGGCCTTCGAGGAGCATCTTGCATGCGTGTCTCCCGGTCTTTGCTTTCCTCCGTAGAGGACGGGCCATGTCAATTCAGGACAGGCAACCTCTATTCAGGGCTCCAAAAATGGCGATCCTGTCGGACGTGTTGACATCTCGACTATGGGAGTTTTTGGTAGGTGCCTGCATTGCATTGCTCTTTTTCTCTTGCACCTGTAAGCGCTTCAATGTGCTGTAGCGCACAGGATTAACTTCTTAAGCGAAAATTTCATTTGAAAATTTAGACCCAAAATATTTGGAGTGCTTGGTTCTCCTGGCACAACCCATTCAAGTAGCGCTAAATATTTTTATCGCCTTTGGTTCCCACAGAAAACCTTAGAAATCAATGTAAGTAATGAAGGTCGAGTATGTGCGTGGAGCTAAAGCGTTCTGACATAGATCGTTATACATGTTGTCAGAACACCATTGAAGATAAGGCCTTCTTGAACTGAAAAATCCAACATTATGTCGTAAATTCCACGAGACGCATTATTTAGAAATAAATGAATCAGTGATTGTCTTAATCCAAGTTCTCATTAGCTTGAAAGATTTATCAAGGCTTTTTTGAAGTGAACAATAGGTCATAAGTGAATCATAGCATAAAAAGGACACAGAACATGGAAATGAACCAAGTTGGAATGGTCCAATCGGAAATTGCTTCGTTATTTCATCGCAAATAATTTAAAAAATACTCAGCGCATTTGCAAGGCAGAAATAACTCGACATGCACGACTTCCCTACGAGCCAGTATTTATACATACACATCGCTTAATCGCTGTGGTCGCTTGTGACATGCCCAGTGAATCCCAACGTAAAATCCTGCACACAAAAAACACGCCAGTGCAACTCTATGTAAAGTTTTGTTGCTGAGTGAATATTTTCGTATTCGTGCCTGTAGCACGAGCAAGTTCTACCATAATTCACAGAAGACAGTTCAAATTTAAGTCAATATGACATATAAGCAAGGTTGAGGAAAACGTAGTTGGAGTTGTTTTGAATCATTTCGGGCATCTTCCGTGTCCGGGATTGGAAGTCACTGAACTGCAGTGCGAGATAATTTTTCCTTTGCTGGCAGTTCTGCTGCTTTATTTGTGGTAGAGTGGACTGCGTTGAAGCCTTTAAACCAACCTTTACTACAATTCCTTAAGCAATGGTATCTAAAATTTCATTCGTTTTTTATGTTTTGTGGTTAATCTGGTTTGCTTGAATGCCACGTATGACAGCATTTCATGAGGGGTCTCAAGTGTCAGTGTGCGTATGCTCTTCATTTGTGTAGTTCTTGGCTAAATATTTAAGAGAATAATTCAATTTCGAATGCGAAGTTTGACAAATGACGCTCATTAACCAGAAGTGGGAACACGCGTGGCTAGCTTATTTTTTCAAACACACCCGCAGTCCCTGAAAATACGATATGAATATAAAATAATTTTGAAGTCTACAAATCTTTTTACCGAAGTTACGTTTCAGAAGTACTTTAGGTATAACAATTTCAGCCCCATTTAAATAAATTGAAGTCATAACGTTACCAAAAGTAAACCAACTCGCGAGCGAACCTGAGAGATGCATGCGACGCCGAGGGACTGGTCGACAGTTCGTGCCTCTGCAATCAGGATGATTTGAAAGACTGGTCCTTGCATTACAGTGCGTCATGACTCGTGGGGTGGAGGGTAAGAAAAGTGAAGTTGGCTTGGGGCTGAGGGCAGTGAGGGGGGTGAGGCTGCAGAAGCAATGCGGAAAGTAGCAGAATTCTTCATTGACAATGGATTCCAGAGACGCTTTTAAGAGACCTCTCGTACGGACGATGCTCGTCGGAGAGAGCTCTTTTGCTCCATTGTCAATTTGTTGAGAACTCAATGAGCATTTCATCGCAAATTATGACCCGTCTTGCCTGATGAATCATACGGTCATTTAACTCGAGATTAACTCGGCAATGGAGGAGGTTTACGAAATGCACTGGATTTAAAGGGAAAGTTTAGAGAAGTTTTATGTTTTTCTGAAAAATTCAGTCCAGTTTTGGGGCTAGGGTGAAGTTGGTGTATTATTTTTTTATCACTAACTTGGCTGCTGTAAGCAGAACTAAATGGACGGGATTCTTATATACTGCATCAGATATTGCACTATAAGAATTCATTTGCATGTATTGTTGTCACTTTTAGTGAACTAAGTCAAAATTTTAAAACTGTGTAAAAAGTGGAATGATCCTATATTAAAACAAGCTCAAATTTAGGTTAGATATTTTGTCCTAAGATTGTATATATTATCGCTCGGTGGAATTTTTGCCTTGAAATGAATACATCATCATTAATATTCTTTTGCTGGATTGCTTTAATTTTGATTATGTTTTTGTTCCTCTGGCTCTGTAATGGACGTAAATCCTAGCTACCCGTGTTCGTTTTAGGTTATTCCTTTTTGTAAATGTTTGAACTTGAAAATTTCCAGCCTGTCAGAGGAGATGAATGCAAAAAAGATGAGTTTTCTTTGAGCATGTAATTCGTTTTCTTGCATCCATTTTCAGGGTTGGTAAATGGTGCTATTTTTTGAAATATATACGTGCTCCATCGAGGAAAATAAAGCAAGTAATTTGGTATCTAACTCAGTGATGTGTATGAAAACTTGAGTTTCGTTTTCGTGCTTCACCTCTCTTTGCTCGTCTCTACACCTAAAGCGCCGCCCACAAAAGAGAAGCTGTTTAACGATGTTGCAAGGCCATTTCCTCTTGGCATCGGGGCTTTTATTAGTACTTAAAACAAAACAAGTTTTTCTATCTGCTTTGATGTTTTAATTAATTACATATTGTTCTCAAACAGCATCATAAACTCTGTTCGTTTCCTTCTTTACGATGCGGATTTCAAGTTTGACCTTCAAAGCAAAGTGAAAAGTGAAGAGAAATAGAGTTTATATCTGCGAGTGTTCTTCGGTGACTGTGTGTAACGTTCGCGCCCTGCCTAGGGGTGCAGCCCTGCAGCTTAAAATTGAACGCAAAAGTTTGTCCCCGGGAAATTTCTGTTGAATTCGCTGATTAGCACCGTGGTGGTACGGAGTGTGTCACTGTACCACCTCTGTCGAAATACTCATTTTTAATTAACGAGATTATTTTGGTAAAATTTATTGACATTCTACTCAAGGTCGTATTTCTAACTATAAGTGGAGCTTATCGTATTTCAAGGTCGTATTTCTAACTATAAGTGGAGTAAGTCTTGTGCGGAGGAAAAAAATTTTACCGCTTCAAGATGTGCGCTAGTGTGTTCGGTTTCTTCTGGGTTTAGTTATGAGTAATTTTGATAGACTATCTTTCGATTTGAGAGAAAACAACTTGCCGGTATTTTTTCTTAATACCTCTACAAAAAAATTGACAGGTACAAACTATATAACATAAAAATCAGAGAAAATTCATGAGCACATCTGTTTTTCTTCGAAAAATTTCGCGTTGCGATGTATTTTTCAAAATCTGGTAGCATATTGAATAGGTAGTATTTAATGGAAATACTGTCACAGAATTTGAATGCTCCTGAAATATGGTCATATCGCTTACTTCGCTCAGCCGCCGGTACACCGACATGATGCATGGGTGCCTCAAGCACGCAATGGGAACAGACGCGAACAGACAACGACCTCGCGTTGTGCAAATTGAAGATATCATTAGAAATTTTTTTTTCAGGCTAATTTCACCTACGTTTATTCGCGGTTTGCTCTACAGATTAGAAATTAAAGGTTCCTAAGATCGCATTTCATTACGATTCAGGCAAAATTTATCTATTAGGAAATGAAGTACAAACATTTTACGTTCAAATTCTTGTGGTATTTGAACCATCAGACCAAATTGTTCAAAAAATTATCGCGACACGAAAATTTGAAAACGTAATTTTTTAAATAAATAATTTTGGGATTAGTTTGAAGAATATTTGAACCGTATGAATGCGAAGGTCCCGTCGATTTTGTGGTTCCGTTTTCATCCTACGAGTGTGTATTTGAGTGCCAAAAAACTTACACCGGGTGTCCCCCCCCCCAAAAAAAAGGACCGAACTTTAAATTATTTTAACTCTTAGGTTATTGTTAACAAATGAGTTCTGTAAAGACCACAGTATTTACTAAATATTTCTCTCTTTACATAACTAATTGTTTTTGATTAGCGTGCACAGAGATGTTACAGTACCATTTTTAAGAAAGTATCTGAGAGTACATTTGCTCCGGTAGTGAATATTCTGTACCTAATCATGAGGCAAAAAAAGGTACATTGGAATTAAATATGAATAATTCATTTAAATTCCAATGTATCTTTGATACGACTTTCAATTTTATTCATTTCCATATTCATTTCCATTTATTTGTTCATTTCCATGTTTTGAAGAACTATTTAACTATTTCTCTCTTTAACACCTTTAAGATGGGTGGGTTTTTTCCATGCTATTGATATGTACGTTTGATAAATTGATTTGTAATTTTTGACATATAAGAGACACTTTCATTAGTAAAATATTTCAGTTTGGTGTAAATTTTTTTGTTTTTTCGTATCCCGGAGTAAATGTACTTTCAGTTACTTTCTCAAAAATGACACTGTAAGAATTCTGTGCACACTAACCAAGTCCAATTTTTTTGCGTGGAGAGAGAAATATTTAGTAAATACTGTAGTCTTTACAGAACTCAATAATCAACAATAACTTAAGAGCTATAATGATTTGAAGTTTGGTTGTTTTTTTTGGGACGCTCGGTATAAGCATCCGTCTGTTCATCACACCCACCAGCAGAAAGTGTGTGATGAGCGTAGCTGTGATAAAAGCTCAATGAACTCCCAATTTTTGGTGTATAAATTCATCAGATTCCGAGTTTGAATGAATATCAGGTGTACTGTTAGAAAATTGGAGCATGTGTCATAATGTACATTTTCTGACGGGCTTTGTGCACTAGGACGATTTTTTTTCTTCTGGTCTTTCCCTATTTCATTTCGCCTTCATTCTTATTAAAATAAAAGGGGCTGGGCTAGTAACCTATGACAAGAGCAGTCCAAAGCTTGATAGAGTCCTGCAAAATGTCGCATTTACGTTTTTGTGTTTCTCGTGAAACTAAATTTCATTAAGTCATCGGGATCTCTTATTATTTTGATGTACTGGCTAGAGTAGAGATAAACTCACAACTTGAAGTCATGAGTTCGCTTTCGTAACAATACACACAAGAGTCATGTATTAGAATGACTCACAGAGAGCTGAGTTGGAGTAATAAATTTTGGCATAAGCGCAAATTGGTCAGGTCAGCATGCAAAACTTTCTCTTTGAAGTCAATAAGAAAATAAAAATGGGAATTCATCATCAGTAAAGTCAGAGAAACAGCAAACTTCACACAAACGTGTGTTGGGAAGCTCAGTTCGCGTGCGATGCTGAAGGGCTTGAATCGTTTAAACAGACCAAAATGAGCTCATAAACTAACATGGAGTGGCAGAACGTTGAAGTTCTAGGTCATTGCGATACTCAATACAGCAGTAAACAAGCCTGAACTTTACTCAGTCTGGGTATCACACGACTTTCCACGCACGGCCGACATTCTGAGTCAATTTAGACCCGTAGCTTGATGTCATTCGAGTGCACACCTGCGCGCATTTTACATTTCAGAAGCACTTTGATGTACATTTCCTTAAGACGCCTCTGCGCGCTAAAACGAGCCACACGTGCACCCAAGCATCCGTTTAAATGAAATTTCATGAAGTCGTGTGGAAACAGTGTCCATATGTCCTTCTTTGAGTGAATGACAGTATTTGTACGCAAAAGCTGTGAAGAACTACGTGCATTAATCACAAACATCAGTTAAATAATATTAATCCACTGGTAGTAATTCAAAAAACCTCTGGATAGAGCTACAGAAGTCGGAGTAATTGACGTTTTCGAATATCTGTGATGCGACCTGAGCGACACAGCGAGGCTACCTGATAAAGCCGAGCCACCATGTTTACATGGCGACAAATGTGCAGGCGATTCAATCTAAAGCTCGAGTTTCAGCTGGAATCGTACGACTTCGTGAGCTGAAGACCCATGACAATTTTGCGTTAATCTTTTGTAAAGCCATGAAGATGTCGTGCAACTCCCCGCTTTCAAATAACAGTCACAATGGAGCAAATGAAGTACTCGTTTCCAAGAGTTACGGTTCATGAAGCAATTAGCTCTGTCATGCTGCCATTCGAGACTCCAACAGGTTATTGTAGGCGATGGTATTGCATAACAGACGTCAAACCCGCTGGTGTCTTAGGGTGTCTTTTGGTGCAGCAGTTTGTCTCTACATTTATTTGACATTTCTGTTCAATTCGCTCCATTTCAAAGATCGATTGAACTTTTTCTCTAAAAAAGAGTACTTAACACGCACACGTTCCGGATTAAGGTGCAATTTAAAATATTTTTCAAGCCTTACGTGAAGCGTTAACCTGCAGCAAACTTAAGCGTGATGGAGATCTTAATAAAGTTCCGATTTACGTCGTGCTTTCAGCCACCGCAACAAAGGATATTAACGACCACAGTAGTAATTATAAGGACTTCAATATGAGAAACCAAAATAATTTGATATCGATAGAAAATATATTTAGGGGGAAAACGGAGTGCACATTAATACTAGGGGTTTTTATGTTTCAAATATTGGCAGTTACAATCATCGAAACTTGTGCACTCAATGGCATCAGCGAGACCATGAGAAACATCGTGCAAGTTAGTCAGAACAGCACAGTCCATCCCATACCGAAACACGAGCTCATGCCTATCGTAAGACGCGAACTGTGCAGCTGAGTAGAGCTGATGTCAGTAAGTTGAAATCGAAAATAGATTCGAATTCACAGAATCAAGATTCGAAGAACTCAACGAGACTGAGATCAGGAGACAGAAGGTTAGAGTTCCTTGAGCATGCAATCGTAGGGTTGCATGAGAAGTCTGGTAATGACCGTGGAAGTGGTGATGTGCTCAAATTCCCAATGCAAAACGCAAAAGTTATTTTTGACTTCCAATGTTGTTAAATCTTCCGTTTGAAATCAACGCCAGCGACTTCGCATGAGCAGTTTGAGTCAATGCAACCTCAAATCCTTACTTAGCGTCAGAAGGCGAAGGGTTCATTTGCCACAAAATGTTTCATTAGACGTGTACGGGCAGAAGGAACGGAAAAACAGTATCGAAGGATTGAGGGTACAGCAAAGCAAAATCTGGGCAGCGGCAGTAATTGCAGTGAGTGTTGTATGGAGCTTTTGAATACTCGTTTTTTTCAAGAGGCTTGAATCTTCTATAGTAAATGTCAGGAGTAATTTTCGAGTTGCACTGCAGAATGATGCGTGCATTGGTCATCTCTGCAGGGATGGAGGGTTGCATCAGAATTGGAGCAGTGATGCTACACTGCAGACTACTGCTTATAGCGTGCAATGTGTGCGGTAAAGAAAAACAGCGTTCAAACTACAGCAGTGATGTTACACTGCAAACCACTGCTTGTAGCGTGTAATGCGCGTGTTAAAGAAAAGTTACACTGGGATTGCAGCAGTGGCTTTGCACTGCAGGCTGCAGCAAGTCATCCTTCCCTCGCAATTTCGTAGCCAGCATCTGCAGGCTTGCTCGATTAATTGGAAAGAAACGAGCGCTCCCCCGCCGTGTGCTGCGCTGCCACGCCGCAACTTTCATCAGACACCGTCGGCCGACCGCCCTCACCAAATATTTTGATAGCATTTCTGTCGTTGGTAGTAAAACCCTGACGGTGCGTGAACAAGAGCTGTCATAGATCATGGCCATAATTCAGCGCCTAACTTGATTGTTGTACCATTCCTGATAAAGACCAGGGAATTTTCGAGCATCACGAAGACTAATAACTAGTTGTGCAGGTCACGGCCTGGTGCATGCGATTCACGGCAGACTCACGCGTCGCCACGCATCGCAAGACTTGTGACTTTCAACCGTGTTTTGACAGAATGTTTGAACTTGTAGCAATCTCATTAAAAAAATATTCAAATTCAGTACAAATGTTACTGAGAAAACATTTCAATTCTCCACAGAAGTCACTGATGAATGTTCAATAAGTTCCTTAGATGCTTGAAGTGTTATTTTGGGATTTATTTTCTCTCGTCATTTTCACAACCACTCACATCACTTGAATTATACAAAGCATAAAATTACCTAATACTAGGAATTTCTTAAATACATTCGAGTATGCTTTCAATGCCATTTTACATTTGTGGATTTCGAGAGAATAATTAAACTAAGCTATGAAACGCATTCTAACTCATCAATTCATCGTTCTAGTGAATGCGGATGTAAATTATTTCCTCTTTGCTTGGTTCATTCTAACTTTAAAGTTTTGTGGAACTTGCTACAATGTTATTTCGTTTACAGTTATTTGTTCTGCAAACCATTATGAGATTTCACAGTTTTTCGCTCATTGTGGAGCAGCAAACCGGTGAGGCATCTCTGGCCACGATGATTCCCAGTTCAGATATTTTACTCTTCCCAGCTTCCGATTTCAGCAATTCTTTTCAGCTTTCTATTCCAGCTACTCTTTTCAACTTCCAATTCCAGCCATTCTTTTCAGCGTTCAATTCCAGCTACTCTTTTCAACTTCCTACTCCAGCCACTCTTTTCAGCGTTCTATTCCAGCTACTCTTTTCAGCGTCCTATTTCAGCCACTCTTTCTAACTCTCAATTCCGCAATTCTTTCCAGCTTCCAATTCCGCTATTCTTTCCAGCTTCCAATTCCGCTATTCTTTCCAGCTTCCAATTCCGCTATTCTTTCCAGCTTCCAATTCCGCTATTCTTTCCAGCTTCCAATTCCAGATACTCTTCCCAGCTTATAATTCCAGTAAATCCTTCCAGTTTCCAATTCCAGCTTTTATTTCCAGCGTACAATTCCAGCTGCTCCTTTCAGCTTTTAGGGAATAAAATTTTGGGTGTGGTAACTTTTTACATAACTTAAATGATGTTTGCTCATGTTTTCGTTAGAAGGTGAACTTGATTTTTTTACTGAAACTACGGTGAATTTTTCTGCATTCTCTTATTTGACGGTGTGTGGTTCCAAGATATTTTGAATACTATGAAAATGAAATCCTCAAAACAGACATTTATTTCATAATAGATTTGAATGTGCGTTATTGTGACAGAGCGTTAGTACGTTGCCGAGTGGGAGTAAATATCCATCCTTATGGTTGAAGATAAGTAGTTTAAATAAGTATTCAAGGTAGAGAGGTTATGGGAGAAATCAAGATAATTTTGTAGATCGAGATAGGGCAGGAACTGTCACTCAAGATCAATATGATTACTCCACGCGTGGTAAATTAAACTCATTCCAATATGACGAAGAGATGAATAACTCAAGTTTAGATGAGGTTGGGACTAAAACACAACTGCGCTCTATGTAAAGTAGAATAGAAAACGTCTTTTAAAAAGTTACGAATTAAAATAGCACTTTTCTGCGAAAGTCTTGGAAAAAATGCAGTTTTTTGATAGAAAAGCCTTGCCATCGAAAGAGTTCTGATGAGTTAAAAGAAAAAAATGAAGGTTTTTATATAAAAAATCTTTCTCAAAAATCTCACAATATTTTCCCCTAGAAAAATTTTTGAACCAGTAACCGAGTCATTCTGTTAGTAAAGTAATCTAGTAATGAAAAATATAACTTGAAGTCAGTTAGGCAGTGACGGTAAAGAGTTTCTTAAGTTTATTATCTATGAGCCCGTACCAAGGTAGGGAAACACGCATCTAGGTAAAGAAATTCTCTCAAGTTTCCTACGCAAATTATTTTTTTAACCTGACAGTGACTGATTAAATTTTTACTTATCTGTCAGCACTATTCATAACCAGTTCCTCTAATGAGCTAATTTTGCGTAATGCGCTGCAGACAAGTAATTAATACAAATTTATGCTATGAATATTCGTTTAACATTTTTTTCGTGCCCTTTCAATCTTACGTTTCGGGGAAAAAACGAGAACATGACTACTGTTTTAAAAAAAGTTCCTTGAATTATCCGAGAAAGGCTCACTTGCTTGTGTTTATTTGGAAACAAAAGATGCGGCTGCCAGTTTGCCAAGAGCGGTTCCAGGCCGGCCGTTTGAAGTGGGCGGTGCGCGGCAGCGGCGGCGGCGCTGAAGCGCAAGGCTTTATGTTTCCACGTGACGTTTGCTCAGCAACACTGGAGGACGCGAGCGAGGCTTTGTTGAATCCCTCTTGTAAACAAGACGTTTATTGACTGAGCAAGCGATGGTATAGAACCCTCGCTCAAAGTTATTAACAGCGAGAATCCTCACGTGATATCGAGCTGCTCCTTCTGTGGTGTGTCTCTTCCTTAACGAGGTCCGCAGTCTGCTCCTTTAAACTCTCTGTTTGCTCGTAGCTATCACTTTATTTCAGAGTTGTTTTTTGGAAGGATATTGTTGGAAAGCTATGCAGGAAGATTGGAAGAGGAAGTGCTTCTAGCGGAATTTGTCGTAGAAAATTGTCACCGGACTTGTGATGTGTAACATCACGGTTGATACTTTGAGAGATCTCTTCTGTGACAGGGAAAAAGGATATTTACTTAGTAAAGAATCCACACAGCGATATCTTTTGCAATGGCGGGGGTCGTTGTTATAGATGTATTTTACTCAATCAGATTTATTGACGCTTTCTATTTAGATAACTGATTTTTTGGTCAATCAAACAACGAAAAAATGCCACGGTCACCAAATTGCTAGGAGACGAGTGTCCGAGGAGTGTTCATAGCGCTCGTGTTGCTTCCAAGCATAACTGATGCTCGTCAGTGTTGCCTCCAGGCGTACCTGATGCTCGTCAGTGCTGCTTCCAAGCATAACTGATGCTCGTCAGTGTTGCATCCAGGCGTACCTGATGCTCGTCAGTGTTGCCTCCAGGCGTACCTGATGCTCGTCAGTGTTGCCTCCAGGCGTACCTGATGCTCGTCAGTGTT
>JACJUY010001537.1:69250-117099 GCA_014220935.1 Platorchestia sp. MABIK | reverse complement strand
AAAGGCATTTGTAAATGAAAAGGCAATGGGCATTTATCTGCATGAAATCGACTACATGTTTGATTACGCATCCTACATACTTCGAGGCATGAAATCAAGAACATCTAGATAGGCATGGAATGGGGAAATACTCATCTTATACGTGGGCGATTGTTGACGGGCTGACTTCTCGAGACTGGATCACCATGTTGGCGCCATTGTTGACAGTTGACGGTTGATGTTATTTAACACTGCACACTATCCACGGCTACAGAAGCAATTGATTTCTAAGCTCAATTCTAGTTTATAGTTATCATGCTGAACTTTGTATTTAAGCGCAGGCAGCTGCAAGACCGTAGCGCACAAAAGCGCCCTCAAACTCAGGTTCGTTTTCTCTGATCCCCCGCGTCCCACTGCCGTGTCTTTCGAAGGCAACCGCCTCGGCGCTCCCTCGAGAGATGCTAATTACTAATTATGATATTAACGTTCAAGGATATTAACGGGAGCTACTTCCTGAAACAATTCAAATACATTGATAATTAATTCAATAGGTATAGTTATACTAAAATCCCCATTTAGAAAATTATAACATTATGAAAATATAACATGAAATTGTACGTCGATGTTCTTGGCATTTTCTGTCGGCATCTCCGCGTCGTTTTGTAGGCGTCCTGACATGTTGATCCTTCTAGAAGGTATAGACGTTTTGGTCGCAGACTATGTATAGACTTATGACAGTTATACTGAGAAGTATAACACCTGCAGCGGAGTAACGTCCTCGCGAAGGCAAGTCACTGCAGCCTTTTGAAGGGCGGCCAAGGCCATCATTCTGATTCTTATACCTGCGTGGTTTCAAGCAGGAATTTTGTGCCAAAAGCATGTATTGCGGTCAAGTGGTCATTTTGTTCAGCAGCCGCTGCGCCACTCCGGTGCTGCCAACCATGAATGTCGCGCTGATTGACGGCGGTTTGCCCTCCTTTCGGCCGCGATCATTAAACGATGTATAAGTTTTTTAAAAGTTACGAATTCAAATTGCTTTTCCACGTAAGTTTTATGAAGAAATCCTTTTTTATTTGAGAAGCCTTGCCATCAAAAGTGTTCTGACGAGTTAAAAGAAAACAAAGTAGGCTTTCTACACACAAAAAAACGACAGCACCAATGATTAAGCACATAAATATCTCACGTTAGTTCCAACTCTATCTAACACCTTTGGAAAAGAATCTAAAAATCAGCTGCACTTTCATTTGTCAGAGTTTGAAATTCGTACACGCGAACGAATTGAACGTCCCATAGAACTGTTCCGTAATGAGCACATGGGATAGTTGGGAGCAAAACGCACTCACAATAGAATACTTAGAACCAGAGAATACTTAGAACCATAGAATGCTTAGAACCATAGAATACTTAGAACCACTCCCTCATGTTTGCAGCCGCCTGAGCCCTAAATGTCGCGGTTCAACAATCACTCAAGCCACCGGTTCACACATCACACAACCTCAATAACACACGACGGTCATGGTATCGGGTGCATCATTGCTTGATCAAGTGAAATGTGACAAAAATGTGGATCACACAAGGTATATTTCTTATCTTGTAGGGTTGTCTGCCTCATAGAGCTCCACAAGTTGAGGATCTTGACTTATTTTTGTAAGGGTTCTGCTTGCTTTATCTTGCTTTCCTGCAATCAGGAAGTGATGCCTGGTAGAGCTAGCGTAACAAATATTTCACGAGCATGGTTGGCACACGCTGACCTATCCATCATGTGGTGTTGGAGGCCCTAAACAAGTGCTTCAGATTGAGCAATCATCGGCGGACCGATGAAAAATTGTTGCCACGAGTGTTCAGTGGCAACAGGCCTTCATCACTCTCAGGGCCGGGCTAAAGGGCTAACTTGGGTAATCTTTCTTGAAACTTTATTAGCGCTCATCACCATTAGACCCTCGGCGTACAGCACGGCTGCCGCGGGCCCGACGAGCTCGCCGGACCGAATTCAGGCTAATCTTGAAAAAAGCTCATAATGTTGTCAACAATTAATGTGGGGCTGGCCCTGCGATAGCGACTGCTGGCAGAGCCTTTGCTTTCATTCACTCGTTCTTCGCAGGTCTCAGAAAAACGACTGTACTGTTGCTCCGTGGGTGGACATGCAAGTGAAAATGACGGTAGTGTCAGAACATGCGTGACGCTGGAGCAGAGAATATGGTTCCCTGGAAGGGATTGCGTTCTGAGGAAAAATTTGGCGGATTTGGTCGTGAGTTATCGAAACGATGTACTGCAATCACGACTTGGTCGTTGTTTGTTTGCAAATCGATTTCAATTGATTTAAGATGAATTAATATTTCTCTGTGTCCATGTTCATAAATATGGTAAAATTTATTTTGAGAATGTCATTAAACAGAAGGTCGAATTCCGCAATTTAAAATTTTTCGGAATTCCCTCCTGAAAAATTCACAGTTGAAGAATAACTAGGGACTACCTCGAAAAATATGAAAAAATTAGGCAAGTTTAAATATAATTGATGGGAAGGGAGAAGGCGTCTCTTAGAATAAGAAGACTAAAGTTTTATTAGAGTGCAACTGGTACTGCTAGTGGTTTCCAATTGTAGAAAAAGCTACAAAAAATTTTGCCGATTTAAAAGGAAAAGACTGTTCTTATGGACGTTAATTCTGTTTAAATCAATAAATATCTTTCGTGGCCATGAGTTTTGCAGAGGAAGAAATACGTGGTAATAGGATTGCGCAAAAGCAAAAGAATATGGTGAAATATTTCAGCAAAGCTATTTTTTTCGGGTGGGCAACTGCGCGTGTGAAGCATTATTGTGTAGAAGCACTGTCCTGTTCTTGTTCGCAACTCCAGCCTCAATTGTTCGATTTTGCGATTCAAATTTAATGGCTGACGACAGTCCTCATTAAGATTCGGTTTTGTTACAAACGCTCACAGTCGATATTACTTTCAAAATCTCACCAAACGCAAAGTTCTTTTCATTTTACACGGATATTCATTTTGCGCTTCTGTCGTGAGAGAACATAACTTAAGTTTTAGGTACTAATTAACTCTGCGTTTTCATAAATAATTCATTTCTAATCTCCACTTATCAAAAATTTTAGGACAACCTAATAATAGTACAAGTTGGTGGCAAAGTAATCAATTTTGCCCTTTCATTCAACTGGGTGTAAATAGTAGAATTTTACTGATCGATAAAACATGGATACTTATGGCAAGCGAAAAGGTATTGTCTGTATAATATTTCATCGGTTGTGAGAGTCCATTTTCATACTTTAAGGTAACCAAATTCCCGACGGGATGAGAACAAGATATGAGAACTTTCCTTATTGATATTCCACGATCGCTGGTCTAGTTGATTAATATTGATATGTGTATGTTTCTCCTCACTACCTGCCTCTATCAGTCGGGCGGTGCCGAGTTGACTAAGTAATTTCAAAGAAACTTTAAGTCTCTGATATTCAAGACCACACGTCAATTAGCATTGCTTAGCATCTATCCTCTAAAATTGTTTCGCAACTTTGTTGGTGGACAAACAGTGACGCTTGATGCAGTTGGCACAAGTCGCATTTCTGACTGACTTGAATTTCACGCTTGTTGCTTCACGGACCTCATGAAAGCACGACGCATCATTTTGCGAGGCCGCGTTGGTGCTGCCGCAATGCTGGATGCAACCTCCCTCTCTCGCAAGTTTAGGACCCCGCGCAGGGGACAGTGGCTCCGATCACCTGTGGATGGCTTTTTCATTGCCTAATGTTGCACGGAACTGGTCTTTCACGAGACAGGTGTTGCATCACATTGAGGATTCGACTCACGGGAAATTACAAACAAAAGTGCCCCTTACGGGCATCACCAGCATGTGCAGCAAGTCACCACACCACCAGCATGTGTTGCAAGTCACCACACCACCAGCATGTGCAGCAAGTCACCACACCACCAGCATGTGCAGCAAGAGCCGAATATTCTTAGTCACGTTCTCTCGATATCAACGTCATCGTCGCCGCCCAACTTTTATGCAACGTTTATAAAAAGTTGCCGGAAGGCCACGCGTATTTTCCGATAAGGTGATGTCCGTCCCCACCCTGCCTGGCGCTCCTCCTCCGAACCTGAGTCACGGGGGTCGTTTTGGGGGTGTAGAGTATGCGCTTTTTTGCAGAAATCGTTTTTTACAACACGGATCCTATGGAGGATGTTAAAAAATCGCATGTATCCCACCGAGGATACTAAAATGTCTCTAGCGCAAGTGGAAATCTTCTCTCTTCATTGTGTAAAATATCTCATGTATCCCACCGAGGATACTAAAATGTTTCTAGCGCAAGTGGAAATCTTCTCTCTTCATTGTGTAAAATATCTCATGTATCCCACCGAGGATACTAAAATGTTTCTAGCGCAAGTGGAAATCTTCTCTCTTCATTGTGTAAAATATCTCATGTATTCCACCGAGGATACTAAAATGTTTCTAGCGCAAGTGGAAATCTTCTCTCTTCATTGGGTAAAATATCTCATGTATCCCACCGGGGATACTAAAATGTTTCTAGCGCAAGTGGAAATCTTTTCTCTTCATTGTGTAAAATATCTCATGTATCCTACCGGGGATACTAAAATGTTTCTAGCGCCAGTGGAAATCTTCTCTCTTCATTGTGTAAAATATCTCATGTATCCCACCGGGGATACTAAAATGTTTCTAGCGCAAGTGGAAATCTTCTCTCTTCATTGGGTAAAATATCTCATGTATCCCACCGAGGATACTAAAATGTTTCTAGCGCCAGTGGAAATCTTCTCTCTTCATTGGGTAAAATATCTCATGTATCCCACCGAGGATACTAAAATGTTTCTAGCGCCAGTGGAAATCTTCTCTCTTCATTGGGTAAAATATCTCATGTATCTCACCGAGGATACTAAAATGTCTCTAGCGCCAGTGGAAATCTTCTCTCTTCATTGGGTAAAATATCTCATGTATCCCACCGAGGATACTAAAATGTCTCTAGCGCCAGTGGAAATCTTCTCTTCATTGGGTTACGAGTTTGATGTTGGGCATTATCAAAGTTGTTATATTAGTTAGGATATGGAATTTAAATCTTAGTTCTATGGCTAACAGAATTCATTCAGAAATATTCGTATATATACTTTTTTAATTTTGAATTAATGATGTGGAAGATTTTGTTGTTTAATTTTGATTTTTTTGAAGGACAAAAAAGCGTTCGGGGTTTCATCTACTGTTTACGATAAAATTGGTAACTTAAAGATAAATCTAACTGCATAAGTTTTTATTTCTTTGATATTGTTCAAAATTTAATCTCATTTAGCGTAGGTATTTTTCTTCATGTCTAAATCTCATTAACGAACCACTTTTTCTAATCTATTACGGGTTTTGATTTAGCTCGTATACGTTACGGATCATCGTCCCAAATTGATAACAGCAACGAGGCATCTTCGAACTATCAGTGTTACAAGTTTAAGATATGCTTCAAATATTTTCCTGCGTGAAGAATTTACAATTGAAGCATAGGCTCGACTTGAAACTTTTGGAAGCATTTTCTCATCGATTTCCGTTGTTAACGCGTTAGGTCGTTTGAGCTAATATATATGACTTCCACACTCGGATAGTCACGACCATAAAATATACGAATTAGACCAGCCTTTGTACAGGTAAACTTTGCACAGAAACACACAATTAGTGAAATTTTTCGTTCGTTACTTTTTTGGGATATTGACGCTAGGGATTTACCATTGCCCTCGTAAATATTAATGAAGCACTGTTCGTTCGGGCATTTCTTGACAAGATTTCGCTTGAGGAACGTTATTGAATGTCACGCTCGAAGACAACGAAATGGTTCTATGGATAGTTTCAAGGCAAACTGTTTATCAACGTTTACGCATTTTACTTTATCATGAGCTATCAAATTTATCGAAAATACTTCATGGTTTACGTCATTTTCAATTGCATGCAAGTGAAAAGTTCAATTTTTACCAAACAATATCGTTCGTTTTCTAAGAGAATAAATGAGCAAAATAAGCAAAAGATAAAAATTGTAAATTGTTGCATTTTGCTGATAAGAAATCCGAGAAAATATAATTTTTCAACCATGATGTGAAGCATTGATAGAATCCGCCCCGGGAAATTGCAGTCAAGCGCATTAGATCTTCACTGACTTTACCGCTCCGGGGGAGAGGATTCCTTTGAAAATATACATGAAAAATCCTCCGAGAGAAATTTTACTTTTTTGGGATCATCGACCTATTATTAAATGATAATTTTTCAATAAAGCCAATTTTAAACCTCGTTTGAGGATATTTCTCCCTTCGTTTTTAGATTGTAATCGATTAGCGATTTAAGATGAGCGCAATTTTCAGCAATGTTTTCTTCGCTGCTCTATGCACAGAACGCTGCACCTGCAGCCACAAGAAACAAGGAAAAACGTTTTCTTGAAAGAGTTTTATATTTGGCTTCGTTTGTTCTGTGTTATTTTTGGAAAGCTTTACCCGAGGCACCACGCTCAACTTTGCATTACGGTTTGATCTCCTCGCCTGACTCTGGAGCCGAAGCCTCTTTCAACAAATGCGGTAATATTTGAAAGCGATCGAACGCCGCTTTTTGAAGGTGAAGGCTCTAGCGTTTATATGAAAATAGTTCTTTTTACCTCCACATGGATAGTGTACTCGCCATTCTGAAGGCAAGCTCTTGGTATTATTTGAATTATACTTTTTTCTTGTAAATGGTATACTGTCCCCTTTAGTGCAAGCTCTTGGTATTATTTGAATTATACTTTAATCTTGTAAATGGTATACTGTCCCCGTTAGTGCAAGCTCTTGGTATTATTTGAATTATACTTTAATCTTGTAAATGGTATACTGTCCCCGTTAGTGCAAGCTCTTGGTATTATTTGAATTATACTTTAATCTTGTAAATGGTATACTGTCCCCTTTAGTGCCAGCTCTTGGAATGATTTGAACTATACTTTCGTCTCGTTATAAATGGTGTGCTGTTCACTTAAAGGGAAGCTCTTGGCATGAGTTGAATTATGCCTTCACCTCGATTTCAACGGTCCATTGTTCGTATAAAATAAACCATCTTGAAAACATGCCAATTTAATTCTGCACAAAATGAGAGCGCATAATGCTATTGCTCATCGACGCAAACTTTAAGGTCAGGTTTTACTTTATTGCAATACACTAGAATCATGACTTAAAACTTGCAAAAGCTGCTAAATTAACAAACGAAATCCATCATTAAGATGAATTAGTTATGGAATTTGCAAAATCGAAATTTAAAATAAAACTTTGAACAAAATTGAGCAAAAAGCTTGGCAGGAAATAAGCTTCGTTCCAAATTTTCGTTCTACGTTTGAAGAGTTTGTAAAATGGAATCCAATGAAGAAATTATACTTTACGGTTGAGCTTTCAAGACTATACTCGCATGAATATTGGTTGAGTCTGTCTCAGCTGCACTTGGTAAGACATGCGACTTCTGTCGAACAGGTTTGAATGAAATGCTTGTAGAACTGTAGGATCGTTGTAGGATTTTTTCAGCTATTCTATAATACGGGGATGAGCACCCGAGCGTAGTTTTATAATTAGATGGAAATTGAACTATGGCTGACATACACATGTGGTAAATGTGCATGTTCACTCAATGCCATTGCATGGGGTATGAATAAGTTTGATATTAGTGTTGTGGTCGTGATGTCGGTCTAATGTCATTATTTCAGTTTCATTGTGAAGATACTGACCTTATTATCATGGTATCTTCTGTACACGGAGTGTTTTTTAAATATGGGACACGAAAAAATTTTCAATAACTTTTGATACAATGAACGGGTTTTTGAAAACAAAACGGCTTTAAAATACTGAGATTTGTATCTTTTATTTTTTATCTACGTATTCATGATACAACAGTCAAAATAAGAATCAGAGGATGCAGTAAAATTCATCCTACTTTGAAACTGCCGCCGAACTGGGCAAAGGAACGAACTGGGTGAAGGAACGAACTATGCAAAGGATGACGAACTGGGCAAAGGAACGAACTGGGTGAAGGAACGAACTATGCAAAGGATGACGAACTGGGCAAAGGAACAATTTACTCCCAAAAGCAATGCATACTTCTCTAATGGAAGGAGCATTGTCCTAGTCCAGTGAAGTTTCAAGATAGAGAACAACCTGCGAAGTTCTCCTTCAAAGAAGGTCATTTAACGATCATCTCAGAAATAAGATTGATCGGTCCCACCCTCACCAGTGCTGCAGTGAGACGCATGCGAACACGCGCTCAATATAGCTTTCAGTCGAATGGACGCCACATGAAGGATGTCATCTTCAAAGTTAGTCCAAATAAAAGATACAAATCTCAGTATTCTACTGCCGTTTCGTTTTCAAAAATTTGTTCATTGTATCGAAAGTTATCAAAGATTTTTTTGGGTCCAGTGTTTAAAAAAACACCCTGTACTAATTCTAGTGTATACACGACCTGTCAAAAGTGACGGGATTCGATATTTTGCTTCGATTAAATCTTGCAGATGTGAATGACAAACACAGAACATGGTCTGTGTGACAAACAAATATATCCATCCAAATAGTCCCCGCGATTAAAATATTCTTGTACCTGTGCACTGGTCAAACTCGTATCACAGATACGGTCATTAAGCATCATTTACGAGCGTCGCAGAGAAACGGACCAACCAATTTGCTGTGTTCAATGAGATGCCCATCCATTGTAATAACATAGGGGAAATTACGCACAAAAGATATTTAAATCTATTTATTTATAAATTCAAGGAGACACGTAGCATTTTATTATGTAGTATGAAAATTTAGCATAAACATCATGATATCCGTGTTGTGATAGTGAATATGGCATTACAATTATAAAAACTGTGAATTATTCATGACATTTGCACAGTACAAAGTTAGGGTGCATTGGATTGTAGCCATGCATGAAACCGGCGCTACAGCCATGATATTGGCATCACTCCCACGACCTCTATGTTACAGTAATTACATTTGCATTACGGCTGGAATACCAGCGTTATACCCTTAATCTTGTCCTTCTGTGGGGGGACGAGTTACAGCTGTTCTTTCTTTTCGCCCAGATATCGACGCTTTGTTAAGATGGGCGTTATACATAAATAACGTATTTATTTAATTAACTCGTTTTCGATTAAGTTTCGGGAGTTACATCTTTCGCGCCCACTTAGCTTCTTTCAATGCTCATACCCTCTTCGCTATGTCTTCTTTGTATTATATTTTTCTTCATTTCTAACTTGTTGTTTCTGTGGGCAGTGTCCCAGTGTTAGAACATGCCTTGTGCAAATCTCGATACCCAGTTTCTTACTGTCCATAAATAAATGATCCCTACTCAACGCTTCCTTGAGATCATATTCTAAGTCGTGAGAGAGTTTTAAACTAACTTATAATAAAAACCCCGTTATCGGGTTGAGAGCAGCGATATCGAAATTATAGGCAGAACATCAGTTTGGCGCTTGCAAGCTAACACTGTGTTGACGAGGCTTTGTGGCTGGCGAACTGCTACAACCTCAGAACTCAGATGATGAGTTCTTGTGCATCACATCCGTGTGCTCATGCGCTCATATTTCATGAGGTGATGTCTAAGCTGCGCATTTTTGCTAAATATTGTGGATAAAACCCAAGAAGTATTTTTGTTTGTAAAGAGATTGATTTGGTGGGCGAGATGTGAAGGGAAACTACACGGGAGAGGAGAAGGGCTAGTGAGAAACTGCTCTCAAACTTGAGCTTCTGCCGCTAATAAGGAAAAATTTCCAATATAAAATGAGACAAAGAACCCCAGCAAAGAAACAATTCAAAGCTATACATGCTTTGACGGCATGTGATATTCTATGCTAATTACATGGCTTCACTTCCAAAGGAAAGAAAAATAATGAAGTTGAAGATCAAAAACACAAATATGGTGCAAATCATTTGAAATGTAGCAAAGCCTGAAGGATTGGGACTGTTTCGGGGTTTGAAAACGCGAATTGTACAGAACTGGCCCAATAACGGGTATTTGATGAGTAATAACGGGTAACTGGTAGACGAGTAATAACGGGTAGCTGGTGGGTGAGTAATTATAAATAATTGGTACGCCAGAAATAACGGGTATTTGATGACGGGTAATAACGTGTAACTGATGGATGGAGGAGTAATAACAAATGAACAATGAACGAGTAATAATTTGGTGAACTGGTTATTGGTACAAGTGCAATTGCAGGTAATCGTATCTGAAAACCAATTTAAAAAATTCCACTTGAAACATAATCTTGCGAAACTTCCGAAACCTGTTTGCTTCTCTCTACCAAAATTCTTGGAGGCTTCCAGCCAATTCGTGCGCGAATGTGTTCCAGTCGAATCTATTAGTGCACTCGTCAATGGTGAAATCAATTTGTAAAGAAGAAGAAAAAGACTGGTAGAAAATGTTGTAGAAGAACTCTATTCATTGAGCACTGACTCACTTCCTCCTCTTGGGTTCAAAAGCTGAAAAACCTTTTGTGCATCTTGATTAAATTGTAGAGAGTTCATTAAAAGAGGTTTTCTAGATCCAGAATAGAAGGTTACTGACATTCACTTAGTTTGTTGCTGTCTTATGCTTCTTTGGCCTTCATTGCCAAAAAATATTCTTTAATCGCGATGGAAACCCGAGAAAGAAATTAATAACTTCAATGCTATTGTGCTGTCACTTAGAAAGAAACAGTAAAAGTTTTAGCTACTATAACTTTTCTACTAGCGTTAATTTACGAAGAAAATAGCATGTCTTTTTCACCGTGAAGCCAAATTGATAACTAGAGCTCACTTTTAGTTTCCGTATTAAATTAATTAAAGATGTTTCCTCCGGGCTAATTCTCGTGCGGAGTTCATCGACCTTGCTTAATGACGCCTGTGCATGTGAGAAAACGGCATTTTAAACTCTCATGAACACATCACAATCATGTATTGATGTTAAGGCTAGGCATTTTGTGTGGCTATACCGTTAGTATGTAAGTGGCCATACCTTTGGTATGAAAGTGGCCATAATGTATGGTATAGTCTTTCTGAAGAAATAAAAAGTAGGAAAATTGCGCCGGAGAGCTGCTCTGGGAGGGCACGCGTTATGCGGAACAGCCTTTTTTCTCTTGATGAGAAAATTACATTCTATTATAATGCCTCACGTCTCATCGGGTAAAGTAGAAGCAGCTGTAGAGGAGTTGTATTAAGTTATCGTTCGTAAAATCAAAAGTGCATTAAGTTATCGTTCGTAAAACCAAAAGCACACAGAGAAGCTGTTTTGAGTAAAAGTCTCAAGTCTTTTGCCCACGGGAGACAGCAAGTACATCAACCGATAACTCATTTGAAGAACTCATCCCAGGATACGGTTTACTTTACTCTACAGATGCCCCATATAGCTGAGAGTGGCTCGTATTTTTTTCGAGGTTGATCTTTGCGTGGGCACTTGGGAGGTGGAGCTGTGTGGTCGGAAGGGCCTCGTAGGCAGGCAGAGCTCTTAAACGACTGCGCTCCGCACGCCGTCGCCGCCAGTAAATCTGTGTTTTGAGGGCAGCAAAAGACAAGCTTTACAGGTAGCCGCTGAGTGGCACTTCGCAGAGCAGTCTTCTGGATTACGGGGCTCCGAAATGAGACGAGTAAAAGCCTTCCACTTAGACACAAGACTTACCCTGCACTGCCCTCCAGCCCTGGATAAGCACCCGCTCGTTAGTTCATAAGATGCTTTCTCCTGATTTGCTCCTGCGTTTAGAGCGGAAACTTCTCTTGTTTCTCTCATAGCTGAGCATTGCCACGAAAGCTCAGGTAACACCTGGCAAAAATTGCTTTCGATTGTTTGAGTGAAAAATATACTGCTACCAAGTCTAGCCTATTGTTTATATTGAACATGATGACCAGTAGTAAAAAGTGCGTTTAGACGCTCTTTATTTTCACGAAAAACTTATGTTGTACGATGCTTCCAGTGTTTGTTTACTTCGCACTGAAAGCTATGACGTATTTTTTAAAAATGAATTTTACTCTCAAAACCACATAGGAATAAGAGGATGATGAAAATCCCTTTATCGCTGCTTTGATGAGTAGTATTTGACTTTAAATCTCCTCAATTTTTAACGCACAGTTGAACGTCCCCAGACCTTCTGCTTGAACTTAAACGTGTGTATCTGCAAGTGTGCTTACTTCATATCAAGGATTGACGTTTTCATCATAAGCCCTGGCGAATATAACACCACACTCTCATTTTCTTTGTGAGAAGAATCTTAAGAAATAACTCCAGTCCATACGGAGTGTTACAACCGCACGAAAGCACTAGGCGAGAAATAAAAATGTGCAGAAATTCAAAGAAAATGAGCTGTCCAATTCCTCAGAAGCTTGAGGGTAAGAATTTTCGAGTCTGGGTTCAATTCTTTCTTCTTTGCATGGGAAACTGGGACAGGCGCTCGATTGCAAACTTGCCGGGAGATTCTCGTTATTTCAAAGTCGATGCTACAAATCAAAAATGAAAATTGGTCCCGAGTTCAATCTAGGGACGACAGGTAAATTCCCTACACGCGGCGAGTCCTGCCGACGTGGATGGCCTCATGAATCATAGGGGGCCTCGCTCTTTGTTCATCCTGTATGAAGTCTACGGTCAAAGTCAAGATAAGAATTGCGCACAAGGAAGAGTCCGTGCATATTTTGGGCCGCTCCTACGAGCCATGTCGGGGGAGGGCGTAGCATTTCGCTGCTGCTGCTGTATCAGTGCTACTGGCAACAGGAAATATAGGTTTTGTGTGATCACGAATAATGGAGAGGATAACATATGAAAACATTTGAGTCGTCTTTCAGTGAGATGGCAGTAATTTGATTTTCCGGCACCCGGAAGAATTTGCTACGTTTGGATAACCATCAGATTTGCTCACATGTGGTCACGCAGTTGTAGCTTACTGGGAGTGTTTTGTTTTAATTTTGTATCAGGAAAGGAACACCACACCATCATACTGTTTGGGATGGGATGTTCAGTGTTTGATCTGAGTACTGGGAATTATATTTGGACACATCAGTGGGATACGAACGATCACAGAGCCTCCACTGATCAACATGGACGTATTTTCGCGTCTGAACATGACTTTCTACCACAGACCAATTCTTATATACAGCCATTTTTAAAATAAAGCTATTTGTATTTACTACCTAGATGGAGAAGGGTTTCTAGGCAGAACGTCTACATATGGAATATTTTAGACGCTTCTGCAGCCAATGTGGGAAATTTCTCACATCTATGTTTTTAAGGAGAGCAAAATGTTTTTTCCTCAAGTCGACAGCTGTTGTTGAAAGATCTGAGAACAATGTTCACTTTGGGATCTTGTTTGTGCAAACGAAAGTTTTCTAAGGGCCTCCGGAGCTCGACTTTCTAGGTAGTACGGTGCGATTGGATGCGAGGCACTTTTAATTCCGATTAAATACGGCAATTGTTTTGTACCTGCAACCATCACCTGCAGCTCATAGTATCACCAAGTAACATTTACGGATGTAACAAAGTTAGAAATTGGGTCTTTTCTTGCATCAAAAGCAAGTGACTACTCTTTTTTATTCCTAGGCATCAAAGTTGGTGTGAGATTGTAAAATGAGGCAATGGGGAACCATGGCAGCTGGCTGGAGCGCAAAGTGTTGGGGAACAGTTTAGCGAGGTGTGTTGTATACAAGACTGCTTGATCACCAGCACCCCAAACTTTCATCTGGCGGAAGCGCAAGAGAACTCGCGAAGTTTGAAACACACAGTTACAAGTAAACAAGTTTGTAAGCAAATATTTATGAACGACTAACAACAAGTGCTGAAAGCTACTACTCATAAATAGAGCTAAAAATATACTGTGCTAGATTATTATTAACTGTTTCATCATTAGGATATAATGATGACAATGATAGTCTATACCGAGGAAAAAATTTTAGCAGCGGTAAATTCACGTGTGAAAAAATGCACTCCCACTCTCTGCTTTGAAGTAACCACGCCATCACGCCTACATGTTCTGTACCACTGCAGCAGGCACTAGCGTCCCGTTCTCCCATACCTCAACCGAGGGAGAATGTACGCACCTCCTGAACCCCACACTATGTCTGCACTGTGTAGCAAGTGCAATTGATATTTTGATGCCATGTCTGCACAGTGTGGCGAGTGCAATTAATATTTTGATGCCATGTCTGCACAGTGTAGCGAGCGCAACTAATATTTTAATGCCATGTCTGCACAGTGCAGCGAGCGCGATTAATATTTTTCGATTTGTCTGCACAGTGTGACGAGTGCGATTAATATTTTTTGACTTGTCTGCACAGTGCAGCGAGTGCGATTAATATTTTTTGACTTGTCTGCACAGTGTAGCGAGTGCGATTAATATTTTGTGACTTGTCTGCACAGTGAGGCGAGCGCGATTAATATTTTTCGACTTGTCTGCAGAGTGCAGCAGCCGTTAATGCTGCCCAGTTCCCAGCATCCGAGCTCACAATGGAGGGCCTTCGCCAGATCTTTGCTCAGGGCCACACCATCGGTTTTTATTAATGGTGTGCTGCTTGCGCCGCTTCTATTGCACTTGTCCCAGATCCTATCTCAACAATGGATGCTGTTCTAGGATAGAGCAAATGGTAC
Source organism: Platorchestia sp. MABIK (assembly GCA_014220935.1). Taxonomy (NCBI): domain Eukaryota; kingdom Metazoa; phylum Arthropoda; class Malacostraca; order Amphipoda; family Talitridae; genus Platorchestia; species Platorchestia sp. MABIK. The sequence goes on along the minus strand of JACJUY010001537.1, from coordinate 102,515 downwards.
ACCAGCTCTGCTTCTCACAATTAATAAGGCGCATTTACCCTCAAAAATTTTAGGTGTTCCTGCTGTTGGGATGTACGCGGCAAAAACAATTTTAGTAGTAGCTGTATTCTGATTTGTTAAGTTGTTTCGACCTGTGAATATTCGCATGTATATATAAACGATCATATAAACGATGTAAATATGTATAGACGATCATGTACATATTCGCATGAATATTCATATATACTCATATATACATATATATATATAAATTTTCACTGTACATTTTCCGTGGAATTCTAACTCAATGTCGTAATGATAAGTGCAACCATTATAGTTTCAAGCTTAAAAGATCGATGTGTTATAACGATAGAACTGAAAAAAATACTATTCCAACTGAATTAACGCACTGCACTTAATGGCATGTTTCTACAGCTAGATTTGCAGATAATATTCAATGCTCTCTAAATCGAGCACATTTTTAGTTATTCTTTTATTTGCTTGAAGAGAAATACATATATTAATTAGTTCCAGGAATGTTTCAATTCGCACCTCTGTCATAACAGAATAAGACGACAGAAACTTCTGTCGCACTTCTGAACAGAATATGGCAACACTGAAAGCCAGAGTGCTACATTCTCGGGTTGCTATTCAAAATCCATGAGACAATGCAGTGTGAGTATTCTGAGTAGTATTTGTAGTTTATTTAAAATCTTTTCGAAAGATCTGTAATGATTTTATTTTTAATTTCCTCGCGTGCATGAACGCATCACAATCATGTATAACGTAAAATATATCTGTAATTATGTCTCTGTCAATTTCCTCTCGTGCATGAACATATCATCATAAATTACGAGAATTACGAGAATTTTTCATCAGTAATTTTCTCGCTTTCATAAACACGGAACAATTTATATAATTCTCGTTTGTTACGGATGTAATTTCATCAAAACGAGCAGAGAAAAGTTCATATTACGCTGAAACTTTTCCCATTAAACATTTGCGATTTTCTTCACTAATTTTCTTGAAATTGAACCCACAAAAATGAAAAATGAACTGCTATGTGATGAGAAATTAAGTGATTATTGTCATGCATATGAAATTATGCTTTTGTTTTCCTATAATTCAAAACCCGAATATTTATTATTTCACAATTGAATCTTCTTTCATTAGAACTTCACTCACGTTTTTTACTTTCTTGCATGAACTTTGAACTGCTTTATCACACCTTGGATAACAAATTATTACTACAGATAACTAAGCTTGATATGAACTACCGTTACAATGCTCAGTTGGATTATTCATATGTAAATAATTAGTTGAACAGTTAATTTGAGGTGTTTTAACTTTTATTCTGCCTTTACGAGAAGGTGCATGACGACAACAGCTCACCGAAGACACGCAATGCACTGAATCTTTCGCCTTATAAATTCCTTCATATTCAAATAAAATGAAAATACCTGGATTCTTTTTGCTTCATTTGTTCACTTCAAACTACACTTGCATTGAGTGACCCTGGTCTTCCTCATGACTTCGTAATGCTAAACTTTACTTTATTGGCTTGGTCATACAATTTCAAAATAAATTTAGCTCAAAATCAATGGTTCTTATATTGTTCTGTGAGTTGCGCGCAAAATCGGTTTTTGTGAGTTGCGCGTGAAGTTGAAGGAGGTTTTATTTTGCAAGGTCGAATCTAGCAAGTGATGTAAACTGCGTTTAAATTAAGCTCATGCGAAGTATTTTATCTGAAAGCCACTGTCACACGAAGATCAATTCTGTTGTGTTACATTACAAAATTTCCCTGGCAGCTTGGCATAATTATGAAGTGAACTGTCAAACGCTCTCCGATTGCGTAGAGACTCGTTACTTTTTGGTTTATTTAATAGAAGGATAATGAACAATTTAGAAAAATTGAAATAAAATGAACTTTCATCTTAAATATCTCACACAAGGCCTCTTTTTGGAGCTCAAAATTGTCACATGCAAGAGATGTTCCAATATCTTAATCTGACTGCAGACTAGAGTATGGGCCTTGTTTAGTTAGTAAGCTTCGACTATATTATCTTTTAATTTAAAAAAAATTTCCTCACAGAGTTTTCATCCAAGTAAAATGTGCTGAGGAATAGGTTAAGTAATTTGACTCTTATTAAAATCCAGAACTCTTTTCAGTATTAACAAACATTAAAATCTCATGCAAGACGTGTTGTTACCGAACTTTGCAATGCCATCCCAATAATCGCAAGCATTTTATCGTTATAAACACATGTTTCTTGCCCTCTACCAAGTGTTATATGTACAGTATATTCAACATACTTTAATCAAAACAGTTAATATCACAATCAGAATGCCATTACCAAAATTTGTGTCTACAATAAAGCTAACTGAGCTAATTTCTGCCGATGCCAGACAAGAGCAATGAAAGAAAAACATCCCCCCAGTAGATGCCAGATCGAAAACACAAATTCGACGTGTTCCGTTATTTTAATGCGCCAGATGATAACTATTACTAAATGGGTGCACCCTAGCCAAATATTCTTCCATTTTTGTAACGAAAGTATGGTGAAACTACTGTCAAAAATTCACCAAAGCTCTAAGCCGAAGGATGGCTTTTTCCAAACCTCTGGTTTGACGGATTAGTTTTTAGATGATTATGACAAAACGTTATCATTCGGGTCTCGTTTGACGGTGGCCTAAAACAAGTGCAGTAGGAGGCGTTAAACATTTTCTACTTGCTTCACGAATGGCACTTGTCCAGAAAATATTTCTTACAAGCGGACAATACAGAATAGTCCAGGATGAAAGTTTACAGAAACTCGCAATTGAACGTGTTCTATTTAGTCATTAAACGAATTGCGATTTTTATTTTCTGTTACACGTGCACAGAACGTTTCCCTTATTGGCATAATACTCTCCATTTTACATACACCAACAGCAGATGACGCTTTGAAATAATATTATCGTTTGTTAAAAATTTTCTCACACGCCAAGTATTGCTTCAATGTTTGATTTAATTATGTTATAATAAGAGAACTTACAGGAGTGTAGCCAGGCGTAGCGAATGTACGCTCATGAGAGCCTCCTATGTGTGCTGCAAGGCTTTACTTTAATATCTAGAGCAAACTATCCGGAGGAGCAATTTATGCTCACTTTAAACATCGTCTACAATCCCGAACTTAGGTGATCTTTAGAGGACAATACAATCCTAAGAAAGTGTTGTTGAGCTTGCGATCCTCGAAATTTTTTATCGTATTGCTTCATGAATAATTATTACGTATTGAAGCTTCAATTTGTTACTATGACGCTCAATTTGTAAAGTTATGATTTGAAGTGAGGAAAGACAGAAGGAGAGTGCGTGCGTTCATTGAATTCCATTGTCTTCGTGGGGAAGGAGTGATCAAAATATAAATAATAAACACTAAATTTTGAAAGCTTCTATGACGATGCTAGAAATTTTAAATGAACTGCAAATGAATATGATACCAACAGCGAAGCAAAAGCCTGTCACCCATAGTCACTCATTGCTTGTGGGTTTTCTGAAACGTGTCACGGTGGACGGGTTAATTATACGTTGGTGTAAAAGGTGGTCTTTTGCTCTCTCTAACGAGACCGCGTTCCCTGAGCTGTATAGGAGCAGACTGCCAGAATCGCTTACAAGTAACAATATCCGCCTCGGGCAGACCCCTGCACGACACCGTCGCTTGCGTGTCTCGGGTGAACTCTGCCATTTTATTCTTTAAAGCTGTTTTCGTTACAGGGCTCCGGTGCGGTCGTTACTCTGAAATGACGTGGTTAATGTGCTCATGCGGTGCTAGATTTCTGAACTCGCAGCGAAGGTTTTGGGCGTAGGTGGTTTTCTTGGGAATGTGGAGGGGTTCCTTCTGCTCTACAGAAATGACTACGGTTTGAGATTTTGTTTTCCAAGTTTTAATGTTTTTGATAAGGAATCTATCAGATCATCTGTTCATATCACCAGGGTATTCCTTCTCGTGTGGGCATTTGATGCATTGTGTTTTATAGCCGCATGCTCATTTAAAAGCCCTCAGGACTAGCTAGTGGGCGATGATCTGAAGGATGGAACTCTTGTATTCGCGTTTGATTATCGGGCTCGTAGTAGGGACCTGATGAACAGGTCTTGAAACAGTGCCTTGTTTCACCGCCTCGTGAAAGAGTAAGGGAAAACTGTTGGAACTGATTTTGAAAAAATATGTCCTCATGGAGATTGCACTTATATCACTTAAGATGTTTTAATGTGATTGCCTAATAATTTCCTGGTGTCTCAGAGAGGACGCTTGAGAAAAATCATTGGCGATTGAATGCGACACTCTAAGAATAATTTCTAGACTTCTAGTTCTGCCTTAAAATTGCCACTCACGAATAAAAAAACCGTTTGTTCTCGGGATAAAACAGTTTTACCGATTTATGACTGTCCTGATACTTTTATTCAGGTGTTTCCCACAATGATCCGGATTTGTACACTTAGATTTTTCTTCAAGTGAGCGTTTGTGTTATTTCGTGAATATTCACTTTTCATTGAGGCTTCCAAGCAGGAAAAAGTCAGGCATGATTAGGACAGGTGACCTCAGAGGCCGGTAAGGTACCCCTTGAAGATATAAAATAATGGGAAAATATCCTCGCTAATAGGTTAATCTAGCACATTGCCAGCAACACTGTAATCAAATATTCGCAAAATATTATTCAATGTTAGAAATGTGCAGTTACCAAGACGAAAAGTTCGAAAAATTCTTTTCCGTACGTAGATATCATCGAGTGAAAATAGAAAATCAAGATGATATTCTATCGAGTGGCATTCTTGTCTAACTGCAATGGCTTTTTAGCTGTGAAATTTTTTTCGAGGCTGACTTTTGATCTCGTAAATTAACCGTTGTGCTCCTAGGGATGTTGAAATTTAGCCCAGGCATGGATTATTGATCGGCTTCATGGAAATTTATTCGAGTCATTTAGCGTTTCCTTTAACTCTTACAATAATTTAGAAAGAAAATTTTGGATGAATAAAAAGTCTTTTACAAATAATTATTTGAGAGGAACTTGATTAACTCTTGCAGACAAATTTTAGTACCAAAAAATTGTAAATAATCAATTAATGTTAGGTTAGGCTAGTTAAGTTACATCACATTATGAACGGTCAAGTGCTGCAAAGTTACCTAAGTTCAGTGCGGAAAAATTTAAAACTCGCTTTCCATCATAGGACCGTAAATGCAAAATCAGGGTACTGATCTTCCAAAAATTTCTTAATTGTTCAATCGTTATAAATTAACTTACAGGTAAGCAGATAATGCGATACTGGTACCATTTAAATTTGTTCAAGTGTGAGGTTTCAGCTGCAAAATAATGCGTGATTTGTAATTTTGTACTGTGACTTACATCGTATTACCTTATTTAGATATTTCTAATTAAAATTTGGTCACTTTGTCAGTGATGTTCGTTTTTTTTTCCGTACGTCAGCTGTATTTTCTTGGGGATAGGTTGCTTTACTCTCAAAATTTTATTTATTTTGAGCTTGGGTGATTTTATCTTTAACCTAATTATCTGTGCTGAAATAAGTTGTTTTTTTGTATCTGCAAATTTTTTTTTTTAACAGTCGATTTACCTTACGCGTTGATGTTATGAACTGTGTTGAGCGTAAATATATCTTCTTGGGCGTAAACCGTTCCTTATTAAGTGTGAATGTTGTCACCATACACGTAAATTATTTCATGTTTACGTAGAGTGTATCCTCTTGCGCCTAAATGACACTGCATTAGAAGTAACAAAAAATACACGGAACGCCTGCCGTAACCACCAGGGAGGGGTTCTCTGATGAGGATTGTCCTTCAGCGCATGTAAGGGAGTTAGCGCTGCTCGGGGTGATGTAGGCTACCTCAACTAAATTACGGAAGGGTTATGTCTGTCCTCGTCTGTGCACCGAGGAGAACTTTAGTTCCTCCCTTGGCAACGCAAGCTGTACAGCACAGAACTAACAACATTTGTTGCAGAAGTCAGTTCAGGGTCTTGTTGATTTATTTGATTTTAGCTTTGTAGTTAGGGAAACCTTACCTTTTATTCTTTACGTCTTTGTATCTCTCGTGAGAGAGGTCGGCGTTTCGTACGGCCGACCTCCTAGTGTTTTGTCTCTCTATTCTTATTCAACTTTTCGTCTCATTGAGATGCTTAATTCTTCTTTTACCAGCGTAGCTTTCTGTGTCCATCAAAATATCAAATTTTGCGGCCTAGGAACGCGATTTGAACTTGAATTTTAACTTTACTGAGTTTTGCTGTGACTCGGTGAAGTGATAGAGGTAGACCTCAAATGTAATATTAATAATAATAACACTTGAACTACAATATACAAAAAGTGATTACATTCTTTTCCATTAAGCAACGTAAAAGGATGTTCGAGCAGTCTTTTTTCAAAAGTTCGTACAAAGATAAAACTGGGAACATTTTAATGTTTATTTCTCTTGTATATCAATTTCAAATTAATATTGTGATCTTTAGGTCTTCAAATTTCTCAAAAGCACATTTTCAAACGCATCTTTATGAAAACTCGTGAACTACAGTATTTCTCATTCGTATAAAGTTTCATTAAAGGAACGAGGAGGGAAAGTTGAATTTTCTCAATCCTGGAAGTGCTTTAGAGCACTTTAATAAAATCCGTTAAATTTTTGTTTTTCAAACATTCCGCTCAATGAGGGATGGAAAGCAGATTAAATTGATGCTGAATTTCAAGGCGAGTTATTGCTGGTAAATCACGTCACAGAGGTTCACCAGGAAGCGCTTATAAGAATTTTTAATAAAAACTAGCAATAAACTCACATTATGTAATCTGAGGGAAGTCGCTCTATGTTTTATCGCGTTGGCTTGCGAACAACGCGAAAGAAGCACTCGCTTAATATGTATAGGTTAGAAAGTGTGCTCTAAAATCCTAATGAAATGACAAAAGCAAAACAGAGCAGGTACAAAGCAAAGAACTGCACTGAACAGGATGAACCTATCGCAAAGGAACGTATTCCCTCTGATAAACAATTTCCATGAGAAAAGGAGCATCGCTGTCGATTTTATGATTTTGTGCCGTGATCTTTCCAAGGGATTTCAATTAGAGCGCTCAATCGTAGGTTGGTGGGATATTTGCGAGATCTTGCGAGGGAACATCGCGCAGAAATACAGGAGCGTCGCAGCTGCTGCGTAAGAGCCCTGGCCATCAAGGGAGAAGCATGTCGACATGGACGCTACAAGCAAGCAGCTTGCTTCCGCCGCCAGATGCTAGTTACAAATTATTCTAATACAAAAGTATCAATTCTAACTTTTTTGTAAGGCATTCATGATTTTTGCCACCCAAGTAAAGCTTCTCCATAGCGCGGGAAAAAGTATGAAAGCAACGGTTAATAAGTTCGACTGGGTACACTTCTGAATTTTTTCGTCTTTGTTCTTCAGTGCGCTAACTTCTGCAATTTGAGTTGATTTTGCCTCGAATCACAACAGGTTGTGCACTAAGGCATTGCTGAGGAAGTACAGTTTTCGTTTATGCTACAGTTTCCGCTTCTGTCCAAGATCCTAAATATTATTCAATTCATAGAAACTACCCACGCTTACTAATCGCTTTTGCAACACAATCGAGGATTTAGGATGTACATAGACAACGTGATAAGTGTAACTGGAGAACAGCTATTGACAAGCAGCGAATTTAGAAACACAATCGAAGATTTAGGGTGTAGATAACGGGTCAAGTAAATCAGTAAAATTACTATTGGCGAACAGCTAATGTATATTGAAACACAATCAAACAATATAGAATATAGATAACGAGACTATACTGACGAGCACGTATTTACAGTATTTTTAAGTAGACTACCCAGCAATTCAGTTAACGAAGCGACGTTAAGTCCGAGATGCAGCGCCAGAGAAACTACACCGCTGCTGCAACGTAGTCTTATTATAAAGCTGGCGAGAGGATGAGGACTTAGAGGAAGTTCGTGGAATGTGGCCGCTCATTCCTGCGAGTGTAAGCTGCTCTAAATGCGTCAGAGAAAGAGGAATTATGCTGATCCCCTGTCAACGGTGAGAAGTGAGCCGGGCATTATCTGTTCGAGCTCAGCAATTGCTATTGAATTTATGCTCGCAGCATCATGCGGATATTGCCGTGCCAGGGATCATGCTTAAATGTCAGGGTGAGCTGCTGGTCACACTTTGTTAATGTTGCTGCAGCGTCATCTTATTTTGTAGTACTATTATAGCCCTTTATACTATTTCTTTTATTAGGCCTATTGTAACCGTGTAATTTATGTTTACATCCTCGCTCGTATTTGTAAATTATTCGCAAGGAGAAGTTAGGAGTACCGCCCTCGCGTTCAAGCCACGAGTGAAGAATGGTGTAAAATGCTACGCTATGTGTAATGAGTTATTGGCTTTCCGAGTCTTCCGTTAGATGTTTTGACGTTGAAAAATATAGGAAGTGTGAAACTTAGTTGTGTGGGTTGGGATAGGACTGGTAATGTCGGTTTGAGTAGATTTGAAAGGAAAAATCGCTCTAAAAGATTCAAGTGAGATTGTGAGGTTGGAATTAGTGTCAAGTTTTAAATGAAATTTAAGTTTGGATTTCTTTATTGCTGCTCAATATGAAAATTTTCTTCCGGACTACGCCTTCAGAGCAACTGAAAAGGCGAGTTCCAAGGATTTTCCAACAGATGAGATTTTTTGATTTGTCAATAGGTTGTAGACTATAAAGATTTCTCAGCTTTAAGATTTTATAAATATTCGTCGACCAGAAAGATTTTTGAGTTTTTTTCATCAGTCCATAATGATTGAATGTTTGTTTAACCGTCCATAATGAGTTTTTTCAGCGGTTCATAATCATTGGTCAGCTGGTTGACTTTATGATGATTTATCTAGCAGAAGTATTTGTGAGTGTTCCTTCGACAGGTTTTGGTTTATTAAGCATTGCCATCAGCTTGAATATTACAATGGCTTGACGATTGGTGGCGTTGTAGAATGACTTGTAAATTGATAAGATTTTATGATGACTCATCAAGATTTTTGGATGGTTCTTTAACAGGTTTTAGAATAGAAAGCATTGGCATTTGATTCAATTTTACCGTGATTCGTCTACAATTTGTTTTCTATAATTTACCACTGCGCAGGATTTTAGAATGATTCTTCGACAGGCTACAGTTAAGGTTATTTGTTAACAAAATGTTTCTTCCATAAGGTGCTAATCTGGGAAAATTTACCGAGTATTTAAATTTTACAATGATATATCTACTGATAGAATTTTAGAGTGATTTTCTTCACAAATTATATTTCACAGGTATTTGTCAACGGGTAAAATTTTGAAATGATTAATTAAAACGCAAAAGCCAAGATAGAATTCTCAATATGTGGGATTTCCAGAACATTTAGCAAGATTTTTGCGGTTCTTCATACTGTAACTTCCCCCTTGATGGCATCGACACCAAGATTATTATGTGAAATATTTAACCAAATACAGCCAAACTGCAAGGTTTACAATTTCAGTTGATTTCAAGTTTCCAATTTTCACCTCATGTTAACTTGACTTGTAAAACAATTAATACCGAATTCAAAACTCGAGGAATTGAGTTCCAGAAAATTTATTGAGCTCGCAATTCTTTGTGGAACTCAGGCTGATAAATATTAGCAGTCTTATGTTTATTATTGATGTTAATTAGCTTAGGCTTGTTCATGAACGCAAAAGCAATGCTTCTGGGCTTTGTAAATATTTCCACTCAACTCAAAGCAGCTTAAGTTCAAAAGAAAGATCTACTACGCTGCCACATTTGTGTGTGCTGCTCCTAGCATGCGATTATTGCTATTTTTTGCGCTAAAAGATGTGCAACTGACGGGGTTTGTTTCATAGCGCGTGTGTGGCTGTAGTAGCTCTGCGTTTCTGTAATATTAGCTCAGCAAATTCTAGAAATTATGCAGTGCAGCGGCTAGTTTTGTGTTTGTATTAGCTCTGAAAGTTCCAGAAATTGTTCAGAGCAGCGACTAGTTCTGTGTTTCTATTAGACATGTAATTTAAAAAAAATTTACAGAGTAGCTACTAGCTCTGGAACTTTTATTGACCTGGCAAGTTCTTGAAATTGTGCATGTGTTATCTATTTAAAAGATTTATTCGAAGTAAATCGCCAAGTAAATCGCCAGGCTCTTAGTGGTAAGTTCAATGATTTAATTTTCACCGAATATATCTTATTTAACCTACATGGAGTATATCTGAAAAAACCCTACATCGAATACATCTCATGTAACCCTACATCGAATATATGACATGTAACCCTACATTGAATACAAATCATATAACTCTACATGAGATATTTGTCTTGTTTTCCGTACCAATTTTGAAGATAAATTATTTTAATTACTAACACATTGCTTATACAATTTAAATTATTCTGCTGACTCCTTTTTGTAAATAATACACAAAGTCCCGCGTCATCTATGCACATATATTACTTAGTACATTCACGTATGATTCAACTGACACTGCTTCCACCGTACCTTAAAATGCCAAACTTACCTGGACCTACTGAGGTCGCTCGTATTCGTGTGTGAGTGGATACACGAAAACAAGGCGTCAGTTTTAGAATCGATCATTAAGTTCAATTGCCACTTTATGCATTAGTATACTGAGTGCATCTCATACTTTTAAAATCATTGTTTGCAGAGCATGGGATATTTTAGAACCAATTAGCGTATCTCCATCAGGTTATTCACTTGTTAGGTAATATTTTAACACGTTCACTGCGTTTCCGCGGCTGTTAACGGTTGGTTTGGTTAGGTTGTAAGTAGCAGAATAGGGAAATCGAATTTGCAGCTTGAATAAATTTTAATTCTTCCCAATGAATATGAAAAACACAATTCCACGATAACATTTATCTTGTATGATAACAATTATTTTAAAAAATGTCGCGAAACAGATCAAATGTCGTGTGTATTTATACCGGCACGTAAATGAGCAATTTACCTGTTGGTACACATGTGGCACAATACGCAGGGAACGCGTTAAGCTAAGACATTACGATTCAAATGGCAAATGTTTAATTAGATGTTTTGCCGGAGAAAAAGTAGGCCAGAAAATATTACTGATTTCCAATTCTTTGTACATATAAATAATAATTTTGCATTGAAATATCTTGAAATGAATTTTTACCCGGAAATAGTCGTGGAAAATTTGCTCTATTGAATTGTGATGGAAAATATATTCCAATTAAATTTCCTTCGGGAGAAGCTCCGGGAAATTCCGTTGAAATAAGTATCTGCACTGGTATATCAATGGGAAATAATTGTGTTGAATTTTCACCGTGAGGTTTAAATGAGAAACAATGATAACTATTTCCCTTTCAATAGTTGCAACTAAACAAACAAAAGCTAATTCATTTTTCTGTGCCAAATCATTCTCTCTGAACAGTACTTTTCAATTCATAGAATAACTAATTTTACTGCGACGCAGAGGATTTTATCCTTAAAAATCTTTGCTGAATTGTCAAGACTTTTATTTCTCTCTTCTAATCGCAGTGCCAAAAATAGTGAAAAATTTCTTATGTGATTCAGTGATATATTGCTTCACAGTGATATGTTGTTTAATTGCGTGAAAATTGTTTCACACGATTTTCGTAGCATTCTTTCATGGTAAATTAATTAATTTGAAAGTATTTTATTTTTTGTATGTCAGACTTTATACTTTTATGCTTAAAATCTTCAAAAAGAATTGTTTCTGCTTTGTCATCGTGTGTATTTTGATCTCATTCCTTTGGAAAATATTTGCACGAGTTTTGTCTCTATTCTGAACGCTTCCTTCTTTATTTCTTGCATTATTTTTTCTTTTATAAATTTCTAAATACTCTCAGAACTGTCAAATCCTTCAAATTTGAGTTCAACGTGAACTCGTGGAAGTTTTAATTCATCACAGGGAAATCCCTTGTATTTCTGTTGAACGCAAGCCATCAAAAAGTTCTCATTCATTATTGTCGCTGGGGATCAGAGAGCGACCCTCATTTATCGGACGGCGACACCCCCAGGCCGGGGTCCTTCCATTAAAGGAGACGACTCCGGCCCCCGTTGCTCCCAGTTAAATGAGAGAAGTTCGCAAAGTGCAGTGTTTATTGAATGGTTTTAAAGCCTTAACTGCTCAACTGACACTCCTCGGAAAACCCGGACCTCCGAGTCCGACCGAATGGACACCCAACTTTCGGATTATTTTCAAAAGTTTTCCTGCTGCCGAACAAACATAGAATACGTATAAATGTTTTTGACTTCAAGAGAGGGCTAAAGTTGGAGGAATTTTTTAATGATCATGCACCTATGCAAAACAACCTCGATATTTTGTGGCTGCTGGCACTGAGCCTTTGACTTTAATGTTTGCTTGAATAGAAGAAGGAAAACAATCGTCGTTCCATGTTCCTTTTATTCAAATTTTTCCTTTTTCTGATGTTAAGTAGCACTAGAGGAAATCATCCGTCTCGGTTGGTTTAACATTTGTGTTTCTTTTTGGACAGTAGTAGTCGTTTCTGTGGGAAGTTTGAAAGGGCGGGAAAATTAAGAGTTTAACTTTTTCATTTTGCATGAGTTGAAGAATAGAATCATTGGACATTTACACTTGGGCTTCGACCTCGGCATTCAACGGTAATTTAGTTGCCCAACTGAATCTCAACTACAACGCCAATGTCTTCGAGTTAGTTAACACGAGGCCTTCTTTATCAAATCAAAATCCCAGGGTTCGAATGGAAAAATAGTGCTCAATGTGAAGTTAGATTGTAAAAAACAAAATTAGGAAAATTATAAGCTTTGACGAGAAGATTCAGTTCATTACTTACATTGAATTCACCAGCATGTGGAGGGATGCACATAACAAAAATCTACATAATCATAAATGGAAATTTTTAGGCTTAGCCTATACTGCATCAAAACAGAGTTAATGAGGTGCTATTAATTCTATTAATTCAGCTTCACCCATTCTACCACACACAACTCGAAGAATATTTGCTCAAGAGTTTACATTACGTATATTTTTAAGGTTGACTGATGTTAAAAAGGGGAAAATTTCCCTTTAACATTTAAATTTCCGGTCTCTTGAAATGTAAAAGCGTTCTAATAATTTTGCCAGGAGTTGATGTACCAGACTAGCTGTTCCGAAACCCATACTTTCACGGTCTGACTGACTATCTTTTTACAGTATTAGGGTCATCAAAAATTATTGTTACAAACTTATTGGCTAATATATATTTAAATATATAGGACACTGAAATAATAGAAAATATTACTGCTACCAAGTGTCGCACAACTGGTTTAAACTGGTATTTACTCAGTATGTCCTCCATTGGCGCCGATTACAAGCTGGAGACGCTTGGAGAATAATCTACAACAGTCACGAATTATCGTGTGCGGGATTTTGGCCCATTCCATGTTGAGTCTAGCTTTCACAGCCTCCAAGCTATGGTTACGGTTTGCTAAAATCTTGTGCTGAAGAATAGATTATATACCAAAATCGAGAGGATTTAAACCTGGTGATGAAGGAGGCCATTCCTCTTTGGAAGTGAATTCAGGAACATCGGTTGGGAGCCGCTCCTGAGTTTTTTTATCCCCGTTGGAAGGGGGGGTGCCAAATCTCGTTGAAATGACCATAGCCGTTTTTTGAAGTGTTTTTTTTTTTGGCTCATGGAAACAAAGATCCCACAAGAATGGCAATTGTTACTCTCTTTTACCCTCTGTTTAGTTTTACCCCCTGGTCTACAAAATACCAATAGGCTTTCACCAGATTCGATAACGGCGGCCCGCACCATAACTGAAGTTTCGGGTGACTACTCGGGCCTCAACCTCACCATCTCGAGACCAAACTCGATCATTCTGGACGTTGAAGTGCTGCTCTACGTAAAATTTCCTCTCGTCACTGAACACAAGATTGGGCAGCGTGTCTTGCTCAATACGAGAGAAGAATTCATGCTCTGGCGAAGCATTTCTTCACAGTTTTTACAGATAGTAGAGGTTTCTTCGCGTGTTTGTATGGAGACATGTTCAGATCTTGATGAAGAACTGTAAACGTCGTCCCGTACGAGACATTCTCCCGTTTGGCAAGACTTTGGCTGGACCTCTATGATTCCTCCGTAGGTTTTCTCTGGTGGCCTTAACCAATTTTGTGATTCTAACACTTCGGGGGCGACCTTGCCCTGGTCGATTTTCCTCTATTCCAGTCTCCTCAAACCTTTTGAGAGTCTTTCAGAAAAGCATTCAGTTGCCGTTCGAGTTTCTGGAAAATCCCCTTGATATTTGGCAGCCCAAAACAGTTCTACAATAGCAGTTCTTTTGTTGGAAGTTTTAGCCTAGATTAAATATTAAAATGTGAAAAAATTGAAAGCCATTGATTCATTTAAATGGTCAATTAATAAAATGATAAATATTTTAAATATTTGAGCTTTACGAAAAACGTGAAGGTAAATATTGATCGCCCTGCATAGCACAACAGCTATCAGTGAGGGCCTGATGATGTAAAGAGATCAGTATCTAAATGGACACGTAAAATACGGACGCTTTTGAAATAGTGTGTTGGCACTCTGTTGCTGGCAGTGTAGCCACCGTGCTCAACGGTTATGCTTCGTCAAGTTTTACGGCAAAAGCTTAGCGATGTCGTCCGATTAGTATGTCGCTAGTGGTAGGAACTAGGGCCTGATTTTGAAATATTTTGCATCAAAGTAGCAGCGCAACCGAAGCTCAGCTGCTTGTGTCGAATATGCTGTTGTGTCTGGCCGTAATCCTCATGTTTGGGTTTTTTAAATTTTTGTTGGATACAACGGCAAGTATGGCAGACGAGTTGAAAGGTGAACTTTTGCTGTCGGTTATACCGCTTCGACAACGTATAATGTTTGAAAATCCAATCCCAAGAGCTAATTAATCAGAAAATTCGTAATGTATTCGACCTGTGAAAATCAAATCATAGAAGCCAAACAATCAGAATTTTCGTAAGTTATCCGACCTACCGAAAATAATTCCCGTTCGCTATTCATCGTACCCGCTTCGAAAGAACGAAACCTTTCGTGACGCTGCCCTCCGGAAAATGCTGCATTCCTAACTATTTAGCTTGTTGTCAACCTCAGCCACGTTCTTTGTTCACATCGTTGCTAGTGACGTCATGAAATGTTTTTGCATTCTTGAAAGCGCCACCCAAACTTCAATGACGATGAAGAGATCACAATAATTATTGTCGTCGTCGCTGAAAGAGAAATAATTTTCTGAAAAACTTGATTCATATATCAATTCAAGGATCAAAGCTTCTCTGCACGAGGCTGTTACCGAGGGAGTGAACGCGGTGTCGAGTTGCGGAGTAGCGAAAGATGTTTGTTTTAGAGTGGTGATTGCTTGAGGCATGTAATCAAGTGCACTTTGTTAAGAAAAGATTTGAGAAAAGCCAAGCCTGTGACGTGGTCTTTTGCTATAAGTCATAAGATGTTTAAAATCGCTACGACTCATATTAGACTTCCTAACGCCATCGATTCTCTTTTACGATAGAAAATGGAGATTTTAATGTCCAGTGCTCATCCCAATCATGTTTCGTACAATTATGCTAAAATCATGGAGCAAAATAAATTTTGGGACTAATATTCTCAATTTATGTGCAATTTCAAATGCGATGAACAACTTGAGAGAATTTGGAAAATTTTAATAGAGAAATGAATTTGAAAAATTGAAGCGTTTAATTTAAAAACGCTGCTTCAAATTTCAAATAAAATAACGAAGTCATTTCCAGCATTGTTAAATCGATGCAGCTTATGCCTCTATATTAAGTATTACATAAATCTAAAGGGCGCATTCCTTCAAATTTGACAGCACTTCACACAATTCAGGTACGTACTTAACAAATTGATGTCGAAGGCACAGTTGTCTCCAACTGAATTATTCCTGCCATGCTTACATTTTCAATTAATGGTCGTAACTCAATCCAAGTCAGGCATGAGGTATCGTCATAGTCTCGAAAATTGTTAGCTCCAAACGTTTTAACTTAAGCGCATGGAGGATCATGTATAAACTTACCCAGTCAGGCTTTCACTGCGTCGGATTTTGCGTAAAGTGTTTTGGTTATTCGATTGAGGAGAGCGAGGTGATCTGCAGTGAGTGCAAGTAACAGCTCAGTGGTTCGAGAAGGGGCTCAGAGAGAGTAGGTTACTACAGGGGGTTCCTCAAGGACTGTTTCCACCGGTTCCAGGGAGGTACTCAGAGAGACTGTTGAATGCGGCAGAGTTTGGAGAGTGGATAGTGCCGTCTGGCTTCGGAGAGCTCGGAGAGAGTTGTTGTTCGCAGCCAAGCTTGCCTTTCATTGTGCTGAGAGCGAGGCTGAAAGCGTAAGTCGAAGTGAAATCAGGACTCGGTGCACCATGTTTGCTGCATTACTGCGATTTACTCGTTGGCTAGGATGGCGTAGGTAGTGGTGATAAATAACATTGTAATCGTGGTGATGTATCAGATGAAAATCAAGGTCGTTTTTTGAAAGTATAAGCACGCGTACGGATGCTTGATTTCGAAGCCTCCTCCTGTTCACGTAATGATGTGCTGATGTCACGGCCATCCAGTTGATCCGTCGGTTAGAAAAGGATAGAAAACGTTGGAGCCGTTATTCCTATCTCAAAGCCAATGGTTTTTAGTAGACTGCGCGAAAAATGAGTCATTTTTGTTTGTCGATCATGGCGATACTGTGTTTTTAAGCTTCTATTCTAAAACGATGTAGTTCATTCTATTCGAGGGTTCCATTTCAATAAGTGACCTACCACAAAGATAACTCACAATTTCAAAGTACGTTTAATAAAGAACTACTTGGAAAGTTGAAAAAATATCCTTTTTTTTCTACTCTCGCTTAAATAATTTGTGCTTCCCAAACACGAATTTAAAGTTTTACAAAAAAAATTTTTTTTCACCGGTTGTTCAGTTGTGTGACTCTTTTCAACAGAGAAATCTCACTAGAACGGAGTACTGTCTGGCATGCGGGGCGAAAGTAAACGTTCGTCCACTTCACACATAAGGTCTCGCTGCAATACATGAGGTTTTCCGAGAGTGTCCGGCCTGTCTGTAAACGCACGTCGCTCAGGCGACCTCGTCACGAGCTCTACACTAGCAGGACCGACCCGCTGATGCCTCCTCACGCGAGCTGTGCTCTTATTTAATAGCAGCTCTAAACAAGTCTCCAAAATACAGAATGCGTGTTGTTCATTTTCAATCTGTTATTATTACTGCTATCATTCACTAGTGATTAGTTTAAGAGTTTTTCAAATCATCGTGTCGGTTCTCTGTGGATTTAACGTATTTATGGCAGTGGATTTGACAAGTTACCATTACATTTAAACTTAACACATTTGGGTTGAATGGCGTTCACCTGACTCAGCGACGTTCACCTAACGTTGCGAGCATATTTTGCTGTGAAATACTTGAGAGATTAAATGTACATGTATGAACTAATCAATTGCTCGTGAATAATTTTGAAAATTATTATTTTTTAAACCAAATCCAGTGCATTTTTCGACGTTCCCTTTGACGGATGCACTTCTTTAATGCCTGTTTTAACCATCGATTGACTCGTTCACACACACACTGAAGTGCATGCAATCTGACTTTCAAGGAAATATCAGAGAGGGACGTACGTACTACGACGTTATAGTATTTTCACCTTAAGACATTTCACGCCACACACTATGAAGTCCCTTCACGTGACGATTTGACTTCTATTTAGATGGTACAAGCCCTGCAATGAAAATCTGTTCAAGTTGCTGTTCAATTATAATTAAATAACAATTAAAATTGAGTTCATCAGTGCTTCATTCCTAGCTGCATCTCGGGGAGCGAATTTCGTTCAAGTTAAAGAGCATTTGCCGCGTATGTTAGTCCTAAAGCCTCCTCAGGGGGACACAACTGTTGTATCTGTGGGAATTAGCGCACCCAGGGGGAAATGTGTGAGGGCCCGAGCTGAGAGTTAGGTAAGCCTTCTTTTTGTAGAAATGAATTATCTTGTTTCATGAACTTCTTTATCAACTTACTATTTCTATGCCTCTCCTGCATAGATTCCGCGTTCCTATATCTCCATACTGAATGGTGTCTTCCTCTCATCGAAACGCTCTTATTTTTAGCGGTTAGAAAGGCATAAACTAACATATAATCTAATCTAATCTAGATCTGAAACCACACAGGCGTTGAAGTTTACTATTGTTGAGGATCAAATGCAAACTTTGGAGCAAATGCACCCAATCGTCAATCTACATCGTTATGTTGAATTCTGATTCTTAGTAAAATGTTTTTTTTCTTTCCAGGTGAGGTTGCTGTCGAAGAAAAGGGCCCAAAAATGGCAGCTTATAAGTGAGTAACCAAATGAGGTAAATACATAACTTTGACAAGAGTTTATGAATTCCTACGAACAATTTGAAAAATGCTGCCTCGGATATTTGCTGCCGTAATTTCTTCCGTTGTTAGAGTAAATTTACGATACTTGCGCTGCATTTGCCACTTTAATATTGGTCAATTTTAAAACTTCAGTGATTCCCCTGAAGTATCGATCAACTTTTTCAAATTGCATTCAATAATATGGGTTGAAATGTTTTGTGATTCAGGATGAAAATTCGAATCATGGATCACTATGTTTATACCGAGCAGAGGTTTGTTTTAAACTCGTGCAGAAACTTCACTTGATTTTCATCATGGAAGAAATCCAAGTTTTTGTTGTTGTTGGTATTAGGTAATACTTATTCTAAAACTCTAATCTGAACTTTTCGATTTTACCGTTTAACAAAGTAATTTCCTGGGATTCTCTTTTCCTTTTATTCGGAAAACTTAGATCGTTAGAACACAGCTGGTTGAGGACGACAACGACCATCGCAACTTGGACTGGAGTCCCTATGCCATAAAAACTGAACAAAGCATTTTCTTAGCGTATGCACTTCCGCTTCGCTTAAGCCAGGAAACAGATAATGCAACAGAATTCATCATATTACATACCTGTTCTATGCCTTGTCTTGTGTGTAGTAGGAACGTTTACTGAGCGTACTATACTCCACCGTTTTCGATCACTTTGAAATAGCAGCTCAGGACACTGCTAATTTCGCTTTCTTCTGGCATCTCTGTTATTGCCATAACCTCGTGTATAGCACGAAGGCTTTCAGTCGTATTTCCATAACAATTCGCAGGATTAGATTCGAATTGATGCAACAGAGCAAGTTACGCAATGTACTTTGGGATCATTAGCTTGTAGCAATAACGCATCAAGAATAAAATGATTTCAATCATCGAACTTCAGCTCCATTAAAAAACCGTCTCGCACCAATGACTTCCATGAATTGATGCACTCGAAATTGGAGGTGGAGATCGTGGCAGTTTGCGCCTATCTGATGTGGTAAAAATGTGACCAATTTTGCCGCTCGAGTGGCGTTTTTTCTACGGACGAGCAGAACTTGTAACCTGCTACTCTCGCTCAAAGGTAAAATTGCGTGTTTTATCGACCGCTAAGCGATGCATGTTATTTTCTTGGTGGTTTTGGCCGTCAATCTAGGATGACATCCATTTAAAAATGCTTGTTTATTAATAATCAGGGAGTTATCTCTACCAAAATACTGTAGAAATGATTAAAGTGTATTATGTATGTTTGAAGTGTGTTAAATGAAAACAACAAACCTGCTTACCATAACAATGCGAAATTCAATTTAAGCACAAACGCATACTAGGTGCGGTAGCTCGCGTGTGTCACTCTCAGTGAAACATTGGCGTTTTTATTGAATACCTGTTTCTGTTTGTTTAAAGACGGTTAACGTTAAAAATGATGTACAATAGTTCCTACGGTTTATTTTAAATATAATTCTGTTATTAAAATAACATGGTTACTGCGAATTCGATTTCAATCCTCGCCAGCTCTTCCGTAGGTGTCAGCAAGATGGAAGCTACATTTTTTTCATCTGCTAGCATTGCAGTCGGGCTTCTTACGCTGTTTTATTTACTCGAGTTTTGTGGCCGCCAAGGCGCTCTCTGCGCAACCCCTTCTGAACGCTAAACTTGCCTCATTGACCTTCCCCTCAGCCTTAAACTTCTCTAAAACAAACCCAAGTTTCGGGCAAAGAAATCTAATAAGTACAAAGTCATTCCACGTCTACTCCAGAACATTTTCCGGGCTAAAATTAGCTTTTACTTTTGTCAAATATTTTGGCGCGCTGCTTTGGAGACGTGACTCTGTAGCGGCGACTTCATAAGAGGTGACGACGTGCAAGCCTCGGGCGGCGGAATTTGTAGCGGCTCCTATAATGCAAATTAGAGGCGTTATTGTCCCGGCCAGTGACCCTCGGGCCTCATCTGTTAAAAAACTGCTGAGAAGCTCTTCTCTACGCCGCCGTTTTCCGTTGTAGAATAGAGTTTTTAAGTGCCTGTCTGATCGTCATGTTCACTGCAGAGCTACCATTTGACAATGTTTGTTCACTGTCTGCTACTTGCTAGCTCATGCACTTCCTTCTTATGCATGGGATTTTTCTTCCTCTGCAATTTCCGTTACCCCCTGAGAGGTCTGCTGAGGCGGATTGTGCTTCTGCGCAAATAGGGGAACTAAAGTTTCTAGAGAATAAGAAGGATTCCTCCTGAGCTTTACTCAACAGGTATGATGCTCTCGTCAGTGCAGCTTAAAGAGCTAGCGCTCCTCAATGCTAACCTTAGCTAACCCCCACAAAGTGAAATGTTATGCTGCTGTTAGAGTTAATTTTGAGGTTCAAATGACGTTCAGTTTGCCTAAAGAACCAGCGCTTCTCGAAGCTAACCGTATCTGCCCCCACAAAATCGAGTTGCGCGAGTCTGTTATGGGCTTAGGTTTGAAATAGGGTAGGCTTCTTTTTCATTCTCTACTTCGCTTTATCTCGCTCTTTTTCATTCTCTACTTCGCTTTATCTCCCATCGACCTCTTGCACAAACAATTGTCTTCGTTATTTATTCCGTATTCCCATTTCATATTTTGGTCTTAGAGAGCTGCTCATACAATCTAGCTTTCGCTTAGTTAGCCTACTGTACATCCGTGTCTGTTGAAACGCCCAAATTTGGAATCTTCTGGTGCTTCTTAAAGTTGAACTTCATTAGGTTATTCTATGATAATGACTTCACTGAGCGGAAACGGAGGACAAACATTGAAGAAGACAGTACAAAATCCCTTTTCTGTTCAGGAGTACTGGTGTCCGAACGTAACTTGACTATTCTCCTGTATTTGGTGTGAGTTATTTCTGTACGATACTCGCGTTCACAATTTTCGTCATTTTTTACAGCGTATGTACTATGTGGAATCCTTTCACTGTTTCGAGTGAATATTTTTACCTCATCTCACTCAGTCCACCATTACGTCAGTGTAACTAAAACAATTTCGTTGTGGAAGACAACTGAAAATCGTGTTTTCATTTCGCGATTGCCATCGCCAAAATAAAAATTTTTCATCATATCTGAAAACTTTCTGGCGATGCTATCACAAAATTGAGCCAAAATATGACGCGGGTGTTTTTATTTTGCAGTTACGCTAAAATAAAACGATGTTTACAAGTCTTCACTTCTGTTACAATACAGTATGATTGGTTTAGGTGCGAGAGACTCTTGATCCCAAGAGAATAATTTGTAGAGTGAATACCTGCTCGCCTTTTCTTCGAAATGTACCACACATAACAACATCAGGTTGATGGAAAGTGCATAAATTCGGATAGCTGTACTTCTTTGTGAAATGTACCACACATAAACTCCACAGGCATCCCAATTTAAACACAATACTATTATAACATCAGGATGATGGAAAGTGCATAAATTAGGATAGCTGTACTTCTTTGTGAGGCTGTGTGAGTGCTCAGCGCATTGTGTTGTGGCCAGAGAGAGAGAGGTACTGTTTAATAATGCGAAGTTGGCCGTAAATTATCGAGTGATAAATTCACCAGCCCACTCTTTGGCATGGCATAGGCAATAGGTTCGGGTAAGTTATGTTGGTTTGTCGTACGTGTGGAGACTTGCACCCCAATAAGGATACTGTTTGGTTACCTCAACTGTAGATAAGCCTTCTGGGTTGCTACCTTAAGTGCTCACTGTGCTTCTTTCAGGCCTCACACCCCTTCGCAGTATTTTCTGTATTATTTTCTCTTCATTTCTAACTTACTGTTTCCCTACCCAGAGGATCCTATTTGGGAACACTTCGTGTACTATGATTTTTGTTTTCTATAGTCCATGTTAAATTGTCTCTTCTCTTGGCTCTTTTATGATCGCAATTTATGTGACCGATGAATTTGAAAATAATCAGTGATAATAATCTTTTCGTGGTTGCACGAGTTTAAACTAATACCCTATTTTCAATACTATCATTCCATTCGCTTCGAGTATTATAAATGAATCTGCTCCTACACTACGTATTTGAAATATCTCCTTGGATTGAATAAAACCAAGTTCAGTTTAACTTTTTACTTAGTTGCAGAAAAATAGAAATTTAAAAACTAATAAAAGCCACAAATTTCTCACGTTATTGTGGAAACTTTTAAGTTGATTGAATACGAGCATGATTACACACACTTTTAAACTTTGGTTTAGGCTTGAATACGAGCATGATTACACACACTTTTAAACTTTGGTTTAGGCTTGAGTTAGCGCCACTTTTGTAGAGATTTATGCCATATCAAATTCGTACACAAAACTTTATTCAACTCTTAGCACACTTAAAACTTATGGGAGAACATACACCGCATAGTAGAGTATAATGTGAATCTTTATCCGCTTCCTCTTGAAATGCATTTTTTTTTAGAAATCACTCATTTTACGATGTAATTTTGTATATTCATTGCTTGTTTCTTCGTACAATACAGTTTTATGTAAAACGATTCATTTTACCGCACGTTTGTAATTCTTCACATGTTTCTTTGTGCGCAGGTAACAAAATTGCTATGAAAATAGTCCGCCGTAAAATTTGCGATTAAAATTTGTTGGTCCCTGAGCATGATACAGACCTCTGAAAAAAAAACCATTAAATATTTCATGATGAAAATATCCAATGTAGGTGAGCATGTAAGTTTTCATTGGTTCCTTAGTAAAATACATTCATTATGAAAATTGTCCAACGTAGGTAAGCTCGCAAGTCTTCATTGATTCTTAAGTAAAATAGGGCTCTATAAAAAATGACCCTAGGGTAAAATATGTCCGTAAATCTTGACTGGCCGCGAGCAGCAAACGAGGCTCTAAAATTCCTCACTAATAGAGCTGGAACTGGACCCAACCTGCGCCATTATGATAGCCGCTCTTAGGGTGGCAGCGCGCAGCCGCCGAATCGTTACAGGGCTTTTAGCTATCAATAAACGTAAGCCCTGGTCGACCTAATCTTTGACGAATGCTTAAAAGCTCGAATAACGAGAATAAGTTTCAAATAGTCGACTTAGAGTGGTGGGGCAGGCGTCGTGCGTGAGCGCTATTTAGGTCACGTTTCGTTAAATCGTGTGAGTTAAAGTCGATCTAGCGCCACTTCAGAGACTCAAATTTCCCTGATTGAGCTCCGATTCTTTGCAGTTTTTGTTGATAGCGAATGGACTGAGTGAACTGTTGCATTAGGATGTCGTCCAACTCTGGAAGCAATAAATGAATTCCTGGAAGGTGTTTATCTTTAGCATCTCGTTCGAGATTAAACTTACGTATTGCATTATTATTAAGTATTTCCACGTGCAGCTTAGAGCAGCTTGCAGTTCATCTGAGAAGTTGTTTTTTCACATTATTTGCACGTCTTCTTGTTCGTACAAACATTGTGAAACTTCATCGAAATATGCATCCTTGTATTTCTTTCTAGCACCTCCCACCAAAAACAACGCTCCCTTGACCGTCTCTACCTTCGCACCAGTGATGGAGAGCAAAGGCCTGAGCTCCGGACTCAACCGCCGCCATTTATTAGGTTTTGTCCAGTGTACTGCCGACCATCTACCTAAACAACCTCGGGATCATGCGGTGGAAAACTCCGCGGGGAAACTTTGCCTTGTTTCATTAGGCGCTTCCATCCCTGTCTTCGCGAGAGCACAAGTGCTTGTCGCGGAAAGGAGCGCAAGGTTCATTTGCATCGCAACTGTGTTTTCTTGCATCTGTGCGTGTGCTATTTATCGTAATTATGAAAGGGAGAACACTATAACATTCTGTTCATCTTGCCGGGCGTGACCAAATGGGAGTTCTCATCTCTAACTGCTACAACGGAGACTTCCATTGTACATCATAATTTTTCCCGAACAAGAAACTCACAGAGTGGAAAGGCTTTTTCGGCACAAACTTCAAGTGGAAGTGTAGTAGTAGAATGGTTCTATTAAAGAAACGACGAAATGCAACGCCTCAATCGCTGCCTTCATTCCCTTCAGTTTCTTTCGCATCATCTTTACAGCACTTCCGAAATGTTTCTCTTCACTGGAGTCTCTTATTTTAGCCAACACTGGCAGCTCCCGCTCCCCTTTGCTTCTCTTTTCCCACATTGAGTCACTCCGCCCATCACAACCAGTTTGTACTTCATGTTTTCGTACTCACTTGAAATTCCGATGCATCTCTCAGCCCAATGGATCTCCTTGACCATCAAAATAAACAATACAAACCAAGTATAAACTCGCCCCTCGTACCTCTATATTACACACCACAGTTTATCGGCCTTATTTCAGGGGGAAATTTGCAAATTTTGCACTCATCTAGTATATTCGATAAAATATACTCAGATCGCACCTGAAAAGCCACTCTGCAGGGTTCTCAGAAGTTGAGTTTTTTTCATGTCTAAATTTTGTTTCAATAAGAGCAAAATTTCAGACGATTAGCGTCAAAAAAGCTTGGGTAGTAACCAGTAATTTCATTGTCATGCACATTGTGGCACCTCACGACCGATTTCTTTAGTTGTTCTTCAATTTTTAAGAACAATTTTTTTTATAACTACAGTGTTTTCTAGTCCTTCCTTCATTTATGCACTGACCTATTAAACATTCCTATCCGTCATCAATTTCTTAGTTTTATCTACAGAAGCTCCCGTTTATTCTTGCATCTCTTATCGAGCACTGTTTCAGCTCTCTTCTTCCATTTAAACATCATCAGTGTACATACATGAAATAGTGTTCAATTGAATAGTGTACATACATTCAATTGAACATGAAACAGTGTACAGGTGTCGACATCATTAAACCAAATTGCAATTTTATTGACGTGCCGATGATACAGCCTAGCAAAATACGTGAGCTTCTCTTGTGGTAGAGATTATATTTAGAGAGCCTAGACATCGATTTAGCTACATAGTCACTTATATTATATAATTATGGGGCGTACGTACGAGCGAGGGGAGTACTCGATTTAAAAACTTACGAAATCTGGCCTTCCGAGTGGAAAGTTGTGCAACGTGTGTTGCATCTTAATTGCAATGCAATATTATCTACTTTTGAAGTAAACGATGAAATTATATCATGAATTATTTTTGAGCAACTTAGAAGAAGTTTCAATTCATTGGCTCACAAGCCGCAAACGAAGTCAATATTTGCAAGCAAGGGGAAAATGACGAGAAAAGTTATGACACGTAAAAATGCCATCATAGGAAATTGTTGAGAATTGGGGATGTTATAACCCAATTTAAACCGTAATGCACAAGGCAGGCCACAATATTCAAGATTTTAAGTCGTGATACACAAGGTGCACAACAGTATTCAGAAATTTAAACCCTAATGCGCAGGGTGCACAATAATATTCAGAATTTTACACTTTGATACACAAGGCAGGCCATAACATATACGATTTTAAGCCGGGATGGACAAGGTAAACATTAATATTCATAATTTTAAATTTTGATGCACAAAACATAAAAATTTCCAGACTTTTGAACTTTGATGCACAAGGGCAGGCAACAAAATTTACATATTCAAATCTTGCTACGCATGATGCAGAATAAGAAACAGATCTCATGAACGAGTTTGAAGAGGTGTAAAGTTGTAGTTAAGAATTTTTAGACACTGCTCTTGTATCGAAGTGCAATTATTGACAATTTCATTTCGCCAACGCTTGCGTAGAAGGTGTTCATGGCACACTCCTCTCCGAAGTGTCGAACACAATTCTTACATGTTTTATTTGAGATCATTTCTTAGAAATTTCTTACGGGCAGAAGATAACTCGTTTGTTGCTTTGAATTTAGAGAAAATTACTTCAAAGTATTGAATTCATTTTTTTCTCGTTGCTAGTTGCACGAGACTCATTTATTGCAACGTGGATATTAGAATTTTTAAAAATGCACTGTTCCATTCTCCATAGTTTCTTCTGACGGTTCTCTGATTAGAAATTCTTAGAGATTAGGTAGTTAACAGTACATGTCTTAATAACCAACAACATAGCAACTGTCTAAAACCAATTTCGAAAGCAACGCTTTATTTCTGCGAAGAAACACCGGTGCGGCTCCCAGACACGTTCCTCATTTTGATTTTCTGACACCCGACGCAGCCTAGATCGTTGCTCTTCAGGAAGTTTTATCATTTTTACGGAAACTTTTATTATTCTTTTCAATGGTCGCATAATTTTCTATGCATATAAATGAAGAATAATCAGTTATCTGAGCCATGTGAGGTGGGAGCGATGTTAGGGAAGACCAACTTCAGATTAGGCGGCAGCTTGAAATAGATGACGCCAGCGCCCCGAGTTGGGCCTTAAAAGTTCGTTTTATTTAAATTATAAATTTCTTAAATACGGGACCGAAACGAAGAAAGTTCACCGTTTGCTCAGAGGATGTTGTTTTTAAGATTTTTTGTTTCTGCGAAGGAAGATCCCGGAATAATTCCATGCAGCGTTTTAAAGCGTAATGGAATTTACATTAGCTGTGTTCCTTTTCAAATTACTGCAAAGTTTTCATGGAGGCAAAATCACTGATTGTACGTGAATATTTGCAAGGGAAATATTGAACTCATGTTGTAAAATTGCGACTTAATTTAATGGTAAAACTAATATTTTAATATACCAGCAATTACTTCCTTTTTGGAATATTAAGCAGGTAATATTTATGAAAGGTAATCGGTGAATTCCTTCTCAATGATTTTAGGTAAATTTCATTAGTAATAAAGTTTTCTTCATGCAACAAGACATATAGCAATGGCTTACCATTTATTTCCTCTAGAATAGCATCTTTATCCAGGCAACATGGAAATTTTTGAGGCAGCATTGCTCGAGTCTGTGGGTTATGCGAAGTGAAGGCAGAACAGAAGGTCGGCGGTTGAGTGCTCATGAGCTCGACAGAGTGAGGGCTGGGTGAGAGCGTCAGTCTCTTTTGCGGGACTAACAGAAGTTGTTCATAGTTATTGAATTAATTCATATACGAAGTATAATTTACCCAAATTTACCTATCACACGTCTTTGAGCGTCTGGCGGTCCCGTCTCTGGGCGTCTGGTGGTCATGTTTCTGGGCTTCTGATGGTCACGTCTCTGGGCGTCTGGTGGTCACGTCTCTGGGCGTCTGGTGGTCATGTTTCTGGGCTTCTGATGGTCACGTCTCTAGGCGTCTGGTGGTCACGTCTCTGGGCGTCTGGTGGTCACGTCTCTGGGCGTCTGGTGGTCACGTCTCTGGGCGTCTGATGGTCACGTCTCTGGGCGTCTGGTGGTCACGTCTCAGGGCGTCTGGTGGTCACGTCTCTGAGATCTGAGAGGAGGCATGTTACAGAATAATTCACAACATTCAAGTAAAAATGTATGGTAATTAGCGATCAAAGAACTTATATTCAAGACCCTTTCATCGAGCGAGCAGCGTGTTCACTCCACCTAGATTCGAAATGTAAGCGGACAGGGAAGGATGATCGTTAAGGCTAAACGCTTCCCGCATGTTCTTACTGTTGTAGCCAGCGGTGATATAACGTGGCGCCTGAAGCATTATTCAGGCCTGGAAAGACGTGATCGTGAATGGTACATGACAACTCAGTACTACCTGACGCAATCATTCAGTAAATAGGACTCCTGATACGTCAGCTAAAGCCCCATCATTCGGCAAGTATGACACCTGAACCTCAGTTGGTGCTAGAATGACGCAATCATTCAGTGAATATGACACCTGAACATCAGCCATGGCTCCATCATTCAGTACACATGACACCTGAACATCAGCCAAGGCTCCATCATTCAGTACACATGACACCTGAACATCAGTCAAGGCTCCATCATTCAGTACACATGACACCTGAACATCAGCCAAGGTTCCATCATTCAGTGAATATGACACCTGAACATCAACCAATGCACATCATTCAGCACACACGACAACTGCACACAGCCAATGCACATCATTCAGCACCTACGACACGTACACCAGCCAATGCACATCATTCAGCACACACGACACCTGCACACCAGCCAATAAACATCATTCAGCACCCACGACACCTGCACACCAGCCAATGCACATCATTCAGCACCCACGACACCTGAACACCAGCCAAAGCACATCAATCAGCACACACGACACCAGAGCATCAGCCAATGCACATCATTCAGCACACACGACACCAGAACACCAGCCAAAGCACATCATTCAGCACACACGACACCAAAACACCAGCCAAAGCACATCATTCAGCACACACGACACCAGAACACCAGCCAAAGCACATCATTCAGCACACACGACACCAAAACACCAGCCAAAGCACATCATTCAGCACACACGACACCAAAACACCAGCCAAAGCACATCATTCAGCACACACGACACCAGAACACCAGCCAAAGCACATCATTCAGCACACACGACACCAGAACACCAGCCAAAGCCCATCATTCAGCACACACGACACCTGCACACCGGCGAGGAGCTGGACTGAAGCAGAGCTGCCAGGATCGATGAGGGCACATACCACGCCGGCTAATGGAGCGGCTGGCGGGGGCCCGTAACTGCCGAAATAAAGGTCAGGTTTTAGATGGGCCATTAGGCGAGCGCGTGGCTGGTAATGAATCTCAGGACATGCAAAAGAAACTTCCAGTAGCACGTCGTTGACCCGTCAGGTCACTTGTACTGATTTCTTTACACAGTTTGTGTCGAAATGACAGTCCCTGATGTGGCTCTTATTAACTGGGGTGACGGGAGGCACTTACGTCCTCCGGGTGTCACAATGGCTCTCGTGTTCATGCCCCCCAATTTGCGCCCCAACAAAGAGGTCGCGAAGTCTGGAACTTGGGTTGTTTGGACGAAAATTTCTTGTACATTTAGGATAAAATAAGCGCTTTGATATGCGAAGATAAGTGTATTGAAAACTTGCTTTGTAACGAAACCTCTCATCGCCTGAGCAAGAAGCAATTGCTGGCGTTATCACAAGAATTTTTGTCGAGAATTTTTCTATGAATTTCACCGTCGCCTATTTCTTAATTCTTTCATTTTCATCATACGCGTCGTGCCAAACAAGCAAAGGACATACTTGAATTGAGTGCCAAAATTCACAAGCTATTGGAAACATTTATAGCTTTCTGTTGAATTCAATTGTGTTTTTAAGCTTGAAATATGATAGATGAGATCTGGTTAAGTGAAAGAAGGAAAATTGAGGTTTATTCAAATGAAAAGTATAATAATTCAGTTTGTAAGGCTAAGCTTAGGTGCGAAAGAGACAGAGGATAAGGTTAATGAAATCAAGGTATGAGCAACTGCAACGCCTACGAGAATTACAGTAGTTAATTGAGAATAGGAAAATTTGAACATGATTTCATTGAGTCGTTTAGAAAATAAAACAATCGAACAATTTTTGACAGAAGCCGTGAATGTTGGTTGAGTGATCTTAAACGGAAGTTATCATAATTACTATTTGATAATTATTTAATAAGTACTAGTAATTGCTCACATAACTACTCATTTCAAGACTACATCAGTCACCGAGAAGTTTTTGGCAAATAGTCCTGCGGTGAAGTGAGCTACGCATCGGTACTTTTTGCGCAAATTGATGAACTAATGACAATACCTGCAATAATTGTAATCAATACGAAGTATTGCATGCGTTCTTTCCTGGTGCAAAATTATGTGAATAAATCTTAATATTTGCTATAGTAAAGCTTAATTTCCCGGATTGGGTTCATCAATCGTTTGCGGGCAGTTGATGGGGAGGATTGAGATCATCTATCGTACGGGTTCTTTCTTCACACAGAGCCTCAATTTTTCAATACCGATAACTTTTAGTTGAATTTCAATCGATACGAATTAACAGCGGTTACAAACAAAATTTGCCGGCATTGTGTAGTCTTTGGGTCTGCACGCCACAGGCTGTGACTGGAGGCGGGGAAATGAGGCAAGCAAGCGAGCCCTCAACCAATCAACCAACCTAGAAACTACGTACTATGGGACCAGATGTTGGACAATCAATGTGAACCTACTATATGAATATAATAACTTTCGATTAGTATTATTCAATTTGAAAGGTGTTTGCTTGGCTCAAAGTTAAAAATCATTTCTTTAGAACAAAGAGAAAGTGATTTCGTGGTGAAACACGCTATTGTTGCAACCGAAAACGTGCGAGTAAATCCGAAATTTGAATAAATAAATTATCAACGGACAATCAAAATATGTTCTTGAGCAATATTTTTCAATATAAAATAATACTTATCCCCTTCAATTGAGTTTCGTCGCATACATTTTTTTCGTTAAGAATCTGTCTGGGTCATGGAAGAATTGCGGCGATTTAATTAGTTGTCTGCTCATAAACAATGTTTATGTCTAATTCTGAATGTGCAGAAAAATCATTGTTTCATAAACCCAGCTTCCTGATTTTAGCTCTCTCGATTGCTTTATAAAGAAGTGTGTCTGATTCCTCACCAAAATACATTAGTAAAATGTTTCACAAACCTAACTTCCTGATTTTAGTTCTGTCGATCGTTGTGTAGAGAATTGTGTCTGATTCCTTTCCAAAATACATTAGTAAAACTTTAGTGGCCTCTAGAAATCGTTCGTGGGCAATATTTTCAAGGCATTTAACGACGTCGCCATCAAAAACTCGTTTATGTGGCGCGCTCAGACCTCTCTGTGGCGACTGCGAGCGCCAGACAGGGCTTCAAATAACAAATCTGACGTATATTTTTTGGAGCTCTGATTCGAGTGTTCATTTCAATGAGCTTGTATCGTTGATACCCAAATACTTCAAATTATAAAATTTCATTAGCTGTGCAAGTGCAAGCACGTTCGTACGTTGAGGGTGGCAACACCACGACCACTACCGGTGCTTGAGTGCGTTGGTCTCGTTTTTCAAATTGAACTTGATCCACTTACACCTCAGTTTACAAAGCCAAAAAAGAAATGATGAACCCGACCAGATTTCGTGTTATTTATAACCCAATTCACAGCACATGGAAGTTAATCGTCTGTTTCGGAACAGAGTGCCTCATGGGAACAGTTGTTGGAAATTGTTAATGATGAACAAGAACTTGATGATGCAGGTGGCATGGACTTTTCTTACAACAACTTCACAAGTTTTGAAGCCACGTAAGACCGAAAACGTTCGTTTCCTGGCCCAGCTTTTATTTTGAATACAACCAAATTCCGTTTTAATCTGTCAGTGTTGCACAAATGAAGCACGATCACGAAGAATGAATTCATTTTCTAGTGAAACATCTCGCGCTCATTTTTTGAAGAACTTTCATTTTAATGACATTGCCTTGTGTATCATGCCATTTTCATGCCTACTATTCATGGAGGAGAAAAATACTCGTACTTGTATCTGAACTTACTGCTGAATGGATTTTCAAATGGGTGGTCAAAGAAAGAACTGGGAACGTGTTCTGAGGTCAGATTTTCGAACAACTCAAGAAGATTTTCGAACAACTTTTTTTGGAGCGGAACTGCCAGCCGCATTACGTTTTCTGTCGACCTGACAATGCTCGGTACTTTTTTGTAAGCATTATCCTAAGGTTTGGGCATTGCCTAAGTGAAGTTTGAACACTAAGCATACGGCAACGCTGCTTGGTTGCCAAATGCGAAGTTTCCAACTTTGAAGTGTTTGTTTACCGTAGATTTTATACGGAGGATGAAGTTACGTTCGCGCATATTTTCAAAAATTTATAGAACTGATATACAATACATTCACAATACACTTATGATACAAGTTATACTTTTAACAAAGGCCTATTCGATAAATCATCCCACTGAATAAAGAAGAAAGCTTCAAGCCTTGAGTTTCCTACACAACTCAGAACTCCGTCATCTCGTGTCTCTGGTCGCGTACGACGCAAAGACATAATCGGATGCCTTCAAAACCCTGGTATCATTGAACCCAGGTGCTGCAAGATGTGAAACTTAACTATTGAATTAGATTAAAGACTAAATTAATTATTCAAATTGCTAAATTTTGTTAGAATTGAGTTAGAAACACTTCAAAGCTCAGGGTCACGCTTTTACGCGACTGACGTCATCACTAGAGTTGTACTGCCTCAACCTCCTTCAGTTGCGCCGCATCGTGCAGCTGTGAGTTACACTTCTCACTTGGGCTGACTTATTTAAGTAGGGTGTTATTTCTTGTTATTTCGCACTTAAAAAACCAGACTCACGGGAAATGAATGACATTTATGCGGTGTGTATGATGGGGGCAGATAGGTACGTAAATTCGACGTGGTACCCATTGCTAGTCCTACGAAGTTCAATTTATTTACCGTAGAGTGATTCATTACGAACCTGACCGTTCATTTCGTTACAAGAAAGTTTTTGTTGACACAAGAAAGAGCTCGGAATTAAGGTCTGTAATGGGTTAGAAGTAAAACGCTGGGTATTAGAGAAAAAGGCGTGAATGACACTCGCTTTGTGCCGGGTGTTGGTAACCATCTTGTGTCCGAGTGTTGATTACCATCTTGCATCCGGGTGTTGGTTACTATCTTGTGTCCGGGTGCTGGTTACCATCTTGTGCCGGGTGGGTGTTGGTTACCATCTTGTGCCGAGTGTTGGTTACCATCTTGTGTCCGGGTGTTGGTTGCCATCTTGTGTCTGGATGTTGGCTACCATCTTGTGTCCGTGTGTTGGCTACCATCTTGTGCAGGGTGTTGGTAACTATTTTGCTTGTCACAAAGCGTCAAAAGAAGAATTATTCAGTGCATAGTGTGGCTTTAACTCGTTTACTTTGAATGGAAAACTAGGCAAGAAGTGAGCAAGAGTTCTTGTTTAATCCGTCACTACACAAAGCACGCTGGTTGCTAGCCGAGGCATGCGGAATTTATTGATGAAACTACACAATGAAGTAGCCAAGTTGGGGTATTTTACATATTCATATCAAGTGGTTGTTAAAATGAAAAGTAAGGCGAAAATCGCTGTACGAATAGTCATTTTATTAATACAAATAGAATA
>JACJUY010001537.1:37509-68321 GCA_014220935.1 Platorchestia sp. MABIK | reverse complement strand
GTGATTTACCAGTTTAGTTGTTCACGTTGTGAATCACAGTACATAGGTTCCACCTGTCGTACTCTTAAGTCCAGAGTAGCCGAGCACGCTGGGCGCAGCTGTAGAACCGGTCGTCCTCTTGGTTCTCCTCCATTATCTTCTGTTCGATCCCATGCTGAAAACTGTAACGTCCCTGTCTCCGTAATCATTTTAAAATCCTTGCAGGTGCCCCTCACATGATAGATTTACGCATCCTTGAATCGCTATATATCTTTAAGCTCAAACCCCCTTTAAATGATACTCAAAGTGCTTTTCCCCTTTTCATAGCAAATACATGATAATTTGTTTAGGTTTTTAATTGTTTTAGTTTTTATTTTAGTTTTTAGATCCACTATCTTCTGTCGTTGTTGTATTATTCTTTTGTATAGTGTAGTTTTAATTTACTCATATTCGTTTTGTTTTTTTCGCAGAATTCTTTTTCTTTTGCTGAGGATGAACTGTTCAGTTCGAAACGTTCAATTTTATTCATTTAGACTATTCTATTTGTATTAATAAAATGACTATTCGTACAGCGATTTTCGCCTTACTTTTCATTTTAAGAATCAGACGCATCAATGCGGATTTATTTTAGATAAAGTATATTAAACTTATACCTGCAGATTTGGGGGAAAATGTAGTGGAGCTTTGGGTGTATGGAATGGCCACGGAGAACATTCTGCAGTTATGGTGAAGTCTAGTGTGAGCGGAGTTGGTGGTTGCGTTAGTGGTTGGGAGACTGACGGTGGTATATATTCGTGGTAATGATGGTCTGATAGGCTGAAGTATAGGTGTACCCTAAGTTAATATAATATTCAGAAAATTACTGCAGTGCGACAGCATTTTGTCTTCACACTGCCTTCATTATCCCACAGCTAGCAGACCGACGTCCGCAGGAAATTGTACGGGCACTAACTTCCCCTGAAACGTTATTCTATGACAAGACAAGTAATTGATTTAGTGATGGTCAACATTGCTAAGAACTCTAAAATTTTCTTCCTTGATAAATAAATTTAGGGGATTTTAAAACGGTTTAACTTTGATGAACCGTTCCAGCTGGTTCAAGAAGTGAACTTAATGTGGGTGAAATAATAACACGTTAACTGTGATGGGTTAAACTGAAGTTCAATATGCAATTCAAATTTAAAGTCAATTGTGTTAATTAACTTTGAAAATCGCAAACATTACCTGGATCGGGCCTTCATTTAGCTTTCATTGAGCATTAATAAAAAATGAGTTAGTGACTGCAGGTGGGTCAGGAGCACTAAGAAAATCACCTAAGTGACCAACGGTGGGTCACTTCGCATGAAATGTGTTAAATTACTCACTGGACCCATAAAACACTCATGGTTAATATTTTAATGTACAACACCTTACCTTTCTTAACCAAACTAATGCTAAGCTAACCTATTCAATCCTGACTTAACTCAATCTAGCCCTAACCTATTGTAACTTATCATCCTGATCTGACATGTTCTAACATAACCTATTCTAACTTCTCCTAACCTATTGATTACTTTTCTACTCACCTAACGACAGTTGAACACATAGAAAGCTAGACGTTGAAATACGGTACTTCTTGCCTGGCCATTTGGAAACAGTGAAGAAAACTACTTAATGCAACGCAATTCATCAAATTAAATGTACCTAGAGCCTTGAAATTAATTTAAATGTACCTAGAGTGCACCTACAAAAGATGTATTTGATACGATATTTGTCATGCACGAAAGTTCATAGAGCATAGCTATTTAATTTTTTTCAGTTTGATTAAATAATATAAAATTTCTTCATTTATCAACCTATCTCCGCGGTAAACATATCTTCATTTATCAACCTATAACATTTGCCGGCAGGTTTTATTTTGTGATAACTGTTAATGCAATAACTCGAAACGCTGGAACTCTGTTGAAAATCTGTGTAGTGTTTTCAATGGTTTTGTGCAGTGTGACGCACTAAGGCATTTTATGGCCCCTTTAGAGCAGTACATTGCGCGAATAGTTATGGTTGCTGCGAAGATCAATTGCGGCTGTTAGATATTCAGTGCCGTGACTACAACTAGTATTTTATTAACTATATCTGTAGATATT
The DNA here is from genome assembly GCA_014220935.1 of Platorchestia sp. MABIK. Classification (NCBI taxonomy): domain Eukaryota; kingdom Metazoa; phylum Arthropoda; class Malacostraca; order Amphipoda; family Talitridae; genus Platorchestia; species Platorchestia sp. MABIK. The sequence continues at coordinate 66,219 of JACJUY010001537.1, read as the reverse complement.
TAGTGTCGTGAAACAGCAGTAAATATTGTCAGAAAGCACAATAGGTCAATAGTGGGCACTGCTGTGAAGCCAACCTTGAGGCTCGTTTCCGATTAGGAAGTTTAACTGATAGAATTACGGAGAGACACGTGCAGATATTGTGCAACAGAACCGCTGAAAATACGGACATGACGTCTGTATTGCTGTATTATCATAACTTCACAGCACCGAACTGCCCTAGTATTGGGCCAATTTTAAAAAATAGGGAAGCCACGGAATTATTCACCCAGTTGTTACAACGCTGTAGTAAATTATTCTGCTTAAAAATTGTTTGGGAGATAATGTGAATTTGAAATATTTCTAGCGACTTTATATTTCGCTACGTATCATTACGAATGATGCAAGGCGCAACGTACACGCATGGTAAGTAGATGGGTGCATAGGTAAGTTGATTACACACACAAGTTATATACTTGTTGACTAGAGGGACCCAACGAATAACCTGACCAAACTGATTCAAACTGATCGTTACCTAACAGGATCTATCGTAGAGTCGTGAAAAATATACTGATGTTTTTTCAACTTGAATAATCAAACCTATCTTAAGTTGACGATCTAACATTTCTTACGCTGACTATGCATATTTTATATCCCTAACGATTGTTGAACCGGGAACAACGGTCAACTTAGAAGAACTTACGCTGCCAGCTGTGAAGCTACGAAGACGCAACATTTTTTCAAATCTTTAAAATCTTTTTTATAAAGTTTTGGAAAATACGTTAAAATCAGAAGCTTCATTATAGTTAAACTGTTTACAGCAAAATTATTAGTAAAACAAAGAAAGCAAAACTATGGGCAACGTATCATATTTAATTATCGTATATATGTTACATATTTACTCAACAGCTTGAATAAATTTACCCATTAAATTACTGCGAGTGGCATGTGAATATTGAAAGTGTGATACGGGGATAGGTAAGTTGGTAGGCGCACGAGTATTGCTAATTTTTTTCCTAAATAGCTAAACCTGAATGATTCAGACAGATTTACGAAACCGATTGCTTTTCTCTATTCATCTTGAATCTAACCTGAACCCATGAAAAAATTGGGGGTAATGTTTTAGCAGAAATAACCTAACCAAAGCTATTCTATTTTAACTTAGCCTTGCCAATCCTAACTTGAATTTCTTTAACGTATCCTAAGCTTACCTGATTCAATCTAACGTATCCTATATAATCATATATTTCATACTTACCAAACGACAGCTGATTCGGGAGCGGAAGTCTACTTTGAACGAATGTCCAATACGGCGAAGTAGAAATCGTTAAAATTCCAGCCCTAGATAACGTTTTAGCAGTTAAAGAGTTCATTGCAGGGCAATTTCTAAAAGCAAAGAAATTGAATTACATCACACCTCATCATGTTATCTATGATACAAACTTTCTCAAAAGAGAGAATAAATTTTGCTGATGAAACTATCGAAATCCTGAATATAACCTACGTAATCATATTGATGAAAGCTTGACCCAGAGGGATAGGCACATGGGAAGGTAGAGGTGTGTTATCGACTGGTTGCAATTAATATAAATTTCCGAATAAAAATTCCTATGAAGCATAAAAATCTTTGGCGCATGAAAAACCTGAAAATACAGTGTGGCGCATAAGGAAAGCACTCTTATTTATTACCGCAATGTACACTGGGTATCTGTTGACAGGATTCGACATGTAAATAAACTTTAAGAGTTCCTCTATCGTTTGCAGTTAACCCTATTGTTATACCTTTCATAGTTTATTTATTATTAATTTTTCAAAAGGGTGCGGGTCTTGTGCGCCACCCTGTATATGGTTTCGAGAGAAACTGACTGTTCTGTTGAGATAAGCATGCGCGAAAAATCCTTCTCGTGCATATATTTCAAAACGTCACCGCGTACATAAATTTATTGCAGATAGTATATGATTTGTACGACTCTCGAAATATTTCCCATTTCCCTTACATCTAGTTCTGAGTTTTATGAAGACAAGCGAAGATGTACGCTACTCACTTTGTGCTCCATTTAAATTACGTGGAGCTTTAACGTCATTAGTATGAATTATAACTTGTCTTGATTCTTGACAGATTAAGGTTACGTGAGCAGCCGTGTCATTCCATTAATTGTCATTGTTTTTTGGCCTGAAGGTTCGACGTTTGTCTCGTATCTGTGTGATGTCAATTCTGGCTTCTGATGAAAAAAAAATCTTTATCTATATTTTGCTTTATTTGTGTTCATCAAACGACTTTTTTTGAAATTTAAAATCACTATAAAAATGAATAGTCATCAACATGCTTATGTTTCTTTTCACGAGGTTTAAGCTGCGACTCATTATTTCTCACCGCTAAGTTACGTGCACGAGTATTATATGTAATTTGGTTGTATTTTTACGATAGCCGAGATCAAGTCAGTCAAGGTTACTTTTTCACGTACCGGCACATGCTTGGCATAGTACAGAGAGAAGATTTAGATAACCACCCAATACGGATTAGAGTTGAAGTTGCATTGAGATGATTGCAGATGAACTGAGTCACCAACGTTTATTCACCAATTTATCTTTATTATTTGATAAGAAGCATTCCTCTCGTCCAATGTGGAATACGACGAACAAAAATTTGGGTATTTTTGTGAGTAAGAAATTATTTAATCCTATGGATAAAAATTTAACAAAACTAAATATTTTCGATAAATTCAACTTGATGCGTGATAAATGAGCCATGCCTAACGAACTTTTGAATATATTCCAAAATTTACATTTGATTTGCTATTGGTTCACCTACTTCAAAATTACTTCTCCTTATGCAAAAACTTGAGCAAAACATTTTTGTACAACGTCTATTGACTTGTGTGTGTTTCATGACAATGATATTTTAATCACTAAAATTCAATGGGATTCCATTCAACAATTGGTAGCTGGAAAACAAGAAATGTCCATTTCTACGAATTACATATCACTCCCCACCACACGATCTTCAATGTGTTGTCTTTATATGTTCACTGCGACCCTTCTGGTGTTTTTCCTTGACCATCTGTACCCAGGATATCTTAGCTGCTTCACGATGCAATGCGCCATCTCATACATGATTTTAATTTTAGATTTACGCTCTAAAACCTTGCTCTGGTCTCTTAGAAGTCTGTTTCATCCCGAAAAGAACCTCTGGTGCTATAAGAATACTTATAGAATAGTTTCAACATGCATCGCATGTAATACTGATTCGTAACTGTGTTAGTGAGCTGAACACTTTTGTGTTTAATCACTTCATCCTCGATCAACTGATTTGCATGTGTAGAATTCTTTAACGTTTAACGAAGTCTTCTACGTGAATTGGCTGCACCCTTCCTCTTAGACTCTGTGAAGTTACGCGAGGATAACCCGGGTGTGGCAATACGTCAACACTGGCAAGCCTCGGTTTTTTCCTCGTAGGTATCGACAAGGTCCTTCGGAGCATTACGTCCTTTACGGCGTCGTCCGAGCGCTCATCTTACGACTATCCTTCGTCTCTTCACTTTTGTTTGGGTTCACGTCCTAGGTAGGACCATTTGACCTTCGAATTATTTTCTTTCTCAGCTTTCCTTCTTATTTCGTATTTTCAGTTTTTCACTTCTTACAGGAATTTGACGAAATCTGATACCAGGAAAGAGTGACCTGTGATGTGGTACGGGTTGTGTCTCGCGGAACTACGACAGCTACTGCACTTCTATTCTTTTCCACACACTTTGGATTGACCATGAAAATCAAACAATTATGCATCATTTCACTCGTGAGGGATACGTAGTGGGTCATAAAAATCGACCTATATGAAATATATTATTTTTAACTCCCAAGCTGCCTGCTTGAAGGCAGCCGCAGGCGAACGTTCGGGCCAGAGGATGCTCCCGCAGGCGGACATCCCGTCGACGTCACGTCTGACGCATGCGAGTATTAATAGCCCTCTTGTACACACGCACACATGTGTGATCTGAGTGCTGTGTAGACATGTGTCGTCTCAATGCTGGTGTACGCACGTATGGTTTCATGCTAGCGTAAGCATGTGAGATTTTGCAGCTTGGGTATGAGAATCTGATGCGGATGCTCTAAAATTCCGTTCAATCACATGGATATCTATTCACACGCCTCATAGCTGAATGATGTATTCTAGACGAACGACTTGCGCATTTTAATTATAATGGATGAATTGGCTTTGATTTTTAGGCTGAAAATTTTTTGACAGGGATGCTTTTTATCATGTAAGCCAAAGATAGCCATCCCGGAAGCATGAAAGTCTTCCAGGACAGTTATGCTGCAACTTTTAGAAAGAAGGTAAGGGAATATTGAAATCAGAATCAGAAAATGAGACTTCTTGATTTAATAGTAATTACAATTTTGGCAAACACTACGCATCCTATTCGCTATTTTTCTTAAAACAGAACACAAGTTCCGTTTTATCTTTTGCATAGTCGTTGTGCCGCTGCACTTGTTCAAAAAACCCACGTTCCGAGCTTCCTCAATATGTTAACCGATACATATTTTTCCTTGATGCACCCGCAAAAGCGTTTGATAATGAGTGATCATTCTAGAAATTTGATCATGACATTTTTTGTTTGCTAAGTGACGCGATTGACGACAGTGACACTGCTCCTGTTTGATGAGATAGAAGTACAGCACTCGGGGCCTGTCGCTATGCAGCCTGCACACTTCGATGCCTGCCTCACGCCACCCATCGTATTCACTCGCTCTTGTGGTGAGGGATCGCTCAGTCATCCAGCCCTGGAGCCAAATTATTATGTCGTTGATTCTAAACGCGCATTTATAGTGAAATTAGTTTTTGAGATTTTGAAGAATCAATGACATCAATAAATTTTATTGTAAATCTGTGTAAATAATTTAACCCAGAGAGCACTAATGGAACCGAGCTCGGAGATTTGTGCAACTGCGTCCCTCACGTAAGACGCACAGAATGCTGTTCATTTTAAATACGTCACAAGTGAGTTTTTGTACCATGAAATAAATACGAATAAGAGAAAATCATTATTTATCTGAGCATGTTTGTTTCATAAATGTATTTTCTGCATCCGTGCTCAATCACGAATTTTGCGTGCATACTTCGAATTTTTACTGACACTGAAAGCTGAAAACAATATCTGGAGCTTGAACAAGAGTAAACTATGACAAAATGAGGAGCAGTTAGGCTTTTTCACTATTTATGGGGGATTTGATCAGAGCGCACAAAATCAAGCAGATTTCTTTTAAGAACTCACCTGAAGCCTCTTAAATTCGTCTATTGCCTCCAGTGATTGCACCGCCTCGACACTCAACATTCCTCTCAGTCCCAACAGGGACATCGAGTAGAATACATATGAACAGGGCGACGTGTGTTAATGTGCAGTCATGGATGAAAATTGCTGCTTACCGGCTCCTTTATACCAATAATGATGAGTGTTTCACGTATAGAAATTTCAAAACAGGGTTCATCTTCGGGTACAAAGGTTATCAAGAAGCCAAAAGCAACCATTGCTGATGTTTATTATAAAAGGCGAGCGGGGCTCGACATTGTACCCAAGTCATGAGCCGCTCTGCTTGACGTCATTCACGTGCTATTTTTTCTAATTTTGCGAACACTACAGTCAGTTTTCTTATAGGCCCTTGAGTGTAGAAGTTTCATCGTCAATACTTCATTGAGACACTTGTGCACAACAGTTTTGTACCCTTTAAAACGACGATAGTATTCAGGGTTGAATACTTTGCACCTTTGCCTCATCTTTCTGCAAATGCTAATAATTGTATCTTATCTTTTTTACCAACCATGAATGTAAAATTGTAATTTTTATTTTCAGGATATACTCTTATTTAAATGGATTGTGAATTTTATGCAAACACATGTTTCTCTTTCATATTTCGAAAGATCAAGTATCCTTGACGACTAAAGTCACATAAGCACGCAGGGTGTGTAATGATTTATGTTCACTTGAAGACGGGGTATCCATACTGGCCTTTTTTCTGGACAAAATCTTCAAGTTTTGAATTTTACATATTTAGTTAGATTATATGTAAACTCCAATTTTTGGATTTTAAATGTTTAATTAGATCATAAACTCCAAGTTTTCGATTTTACATACTGAATTAGATCATAAATTCCAAGTTTTGGATTTTCCGTTTTAAATTAGATTATAAACTGAAAATGTAGACACCCAGGTTGCATGCAGTCTTCCTGCTCACCCAATATCAAATTCTACTCATGCCGAACACCTTTGTAATGTATGTTTTCAGTCCCAATTTCTGCAAATTTTAGATCAAGTGTACATTTTTTATACTGCTGGATGTATAAATGAAAGAAAAAGCATTTTTGAATTTGCACTCTCCCAATTTTGAAGGAAAATTTTTTATCAAAACTCTGAATTGAGGTGTAAAAATTTACGAAAGCCTTTCAAGCAATTGAAAGTATGACTAAAATTGTGTTCATAGTTAGTGCAAATGATTATTTTAAAACAAAGCATAGTATTGGAAGGTGATTTGTTTAAAACATTAGCAATAGTTGCATAGAAGCTAAAATTTAATGCGGTCGTCACAAAGCAACACACTTGAGAAAATGAAATTCAGTATGGGTACATCACGAAAACATAAAGCGCAAAAATTGAATACGAACCTGTCATGAAAATAGAATTTAAAAATTTGAATCTGAACACCTCACAAATCTAAGAATTAAAATCGAGTGCAGTTGAAAATCAAGGACACGTGACAATAAATATAGCAAACAAACTCAGCAGACTGAGTTGAGCTAGCGACCTTCATTTTCTTGCTCACTTTCCACAATCTTTCATCCTATCCGAGACGCGAGTGATGATAAATGCGCGTTACTCAAATTTCTTGGGTGACTTTTGCATGGTAAACAGCTCTGTGAGCTCTTTATTAAGTTCCTCAGGAGAAGGAAAATTTAATTTAACTAAATATCGTTAAAATATCGGAATATCGTTAAATATCGGAATTTGAACATCGTTAAAAACATCACCAGTTAAGAGAATCACGCCTGAGTTTCGAGACCTAAGATCTAATAATACCAATAATTAAACTTATAGGAACATGAACATCGTTAATAACATCACCCATGTGGAGACTCAGACCCGAGAGTTGAGGCAGAAGCTCGCTGCGGACCCTCGCAGCCCTCGGTCACCTGTTGCACGGGCGTCGGCAGGCGGGAGGAGGCTGGGGAGCGCGACCTCAATACTCACCTGCATGAGTAACCTCCTCCCCAGCGCCCCGCTCCTCCCCACCCCTGTCCTCTGCTCTTCCCCACCCCTCCCCAGGTGTGACCCACTTGCGGGCCTCATCGAGCCGCCGCGGGGGATTGCGGGGGACTGGGGAGCTTCGGCTGGGTTGAGTAAAATAACAAGGAACTGTTGGGAGAAGGAAGAGGATTCTGGGGAGGAAGAGGGGATAAGAAGTGACGATTAGATCCTAAAACAACGGAACTGAGGAGCGTTCATGGATGGTGGAGACATCAGCTCTTCAGAAGAGGGTGTCTGGGGAGGAAGAGGGGATAAAAAGTGACGATTAGATCCTAATACAACGAAACTGAGGAGCGTTTCGGAATGGTGGAGACATCAGCTCTTCAGTAGAGGGTGAAAGAAGAGTGAAGGGGATGAAAAAAAGAAAGAGAGCGAAATAAGAGTGTAGTGAGAGTGAAAACAGCGAATGAAGAGTAAAGTGAGCATCAGGGTAAAAGGAGAGGGTAACAAACGAAGGCTGTATTGCGAGAGAAAATAGCGAATGAAGGCTAGGATGAGTGTGAAGTTAACAAATGAAGAGTGCAATGAAAGTAAATGTTGTTTGTGGAGAATGTAGTGGGAGTGAAGGAACGAACGACATGAAAAAAATGCAGAGAGAGAACGCAGCACTCCCTCCTAGCTCTCTCACTGCACTCCCTCCTTGCTCTCTCACTGCACTCCCTCCTTGCTCTCTCACTGCACTCCCTCCTTGCTCTCTCAGTGCACTCCCTCCTTGCTCTCTCACTGCACTCCCTCCTAGCTCTCTCACTCCCTGCAAGCTTTCTTACTGCACTCCCTCTTAGTTCTCTCATAACACTCCTCTCAGCTCGCTCACTGCTCTCCCTCCAAGTTCTTCTGTCTCTGCAATTTTCGTTTCCGAGCAGCTCGCGAACGAGACTGCTCCGGAGGAAGATTGTGAATAGATGCAAAGATGTTTTAAGGAATTGGATGGTTCAAAATAAGGGGAGACTGCATCGGGCGATTGCACGATCAGTGTGAAAAGACGGAGATTGGAGTTTCAGTAGTATGAGTGTGGTGAGAGAGTGCACTCGTATGGCCCTATAGACTTACACACGGGACCAGCATACACACTGAAGCTCAGTGTAATATCAACTATCCATGTCTAACCCCATTCTAAATCCGCTGAATACCTCGAAAAGCATCGACTCGTTGTGCTAACTTCGAGATGAATCATTTAGTTAATTTTATCATTCAAGAGGAAATAATTTTTCTCGGGGTGGTCATTCCTGGTCATAGTACAAGCATGAGCTGAGCTTCCTTTGGTGGTGAGCGAGCAGCGTGTTATGACTCACCTCGATTTGTTCTCGTAATTAACATATTATCGGCCGCAGCGTCAACGGTAATGTCCAGCTAATGTACGCCTGTGGGTTTCAATTAGGAAGGAATGCTGGGGGAATTAAGCCCCGGAACTAGAATGAATTAAATTTTATAAGTTAGTTTAAGCCTTCCTAACCGGAATGACACAAAAGATCCAAACTGAAGCGACGACAAATTTTAATAACTATTTCCTATGTAAAAAGTAGTTTTATAATTCTCCGGGAATTCAATATAAGATTTCTTTGACTTTTTTATACCTTGAGCACAAAAAATGAATAGTTTTAAGACAGTGTGTATCCCACAGAGAATGTGAGTTCATTTTCCCTATCTCCTTACGTCACAATACAGCGTTTGTTAGCTTGCATGTTTAGTTGCTAGCTGGCTGGTTTTGCTTGCTTGGTCGTCCTGTCCCGACCCCCGTCCTTTGAATTAGATTACCCGAGAACTACACAACGACTGCAAATTTCTGTTTTTTCTTCATCGCAATTTAGCAATACTTATCGAAATTCAACCGAATGTAATCTTGACGAAAATAGAGGAATCGAAAGATGGAATACTGTTTAAACCATAAAAACTTTTCAAACTATCAACTTAGATAATTCATATAAGCACCAGTTCTCGGAGAAATTAATGCTCAAATTTGAAAGCACAGCCACTTCGGATGAGAAGAGTGTAGCAGTGAAACTATGCTCGGTATGTTGTTTGCTTTCTTGCTTCCTAGCCTGCATGGTCTCTCTGTCCATCTTACCAGTGTTACATCTCCAATGAAAAAGTTAATGATATTCACACACAATAAAGAGTACCTTGACTGTCTTACATACGTCGCACGCTATAGAATGAATGCCTGGACTCTGCACTATGACCTCGAATTTTTATTTTCAAGTTGTAATTTGTTCATCTTTAAATATTTGTCTCGTGTCCGCATCAGAATAATTGGTGTAGGGAAATTTGAGACGTCGTGAAGTCTTCATTACAGACACGCTTTTCACCCACTCTCAGGTGTTCAAGTAATCTGAGAAAAATTACCGTTATTATACCGCTGCTGACCATAAAAACTTTAACCGTTATCAACCTTGGAATAAAGTAAAATATCATAGTTCCATTTGTTATGCTACTTAGAGAAAGGTGTTTTCTATCACCTTATCTAACTGCTGTAAAATTAGCTTCATCTTTCAGGGTTGTGTTCAATGAAAGTGGAAAATTGAATTTCATATAAAATTTCTAATGAGATCGAACACGTTGCAAAACATGATAGATTATTATAAATAACGACGTTTAATAAACTGTTCGCTGCTTGATCGCTTGTTTGGTCTGCTCGTCTATACAATTCTACCCTCTTCTGCGCTAAGATTGTAAAATTTCTGCTTCTAAATTGCGATTTATTTGTGGAAAGTATTAAAATTTGTGCGAATATTGTCTAAACAAAGCAATTTCATTTAGAAATAACGATAAACACTGACACGCATTTGAATTTTTTTTAAATGGATTTCATAAATGAATTACAGACCCAACTGAAATATACCGGATGCAATTTTGACGGTGTGGGATGCTACATGAATTAACAAACGGAGGGGGGAGGGGTAGAAAGTTTTCGGATGCATGAAGTTTGATGTTAATTCAACTGTAAGAAGGCCAACATACACGAAAATTTGATAGATACTAGTCTAGATTTTTAGCGATTTAAATAATGATATGAAATTAAATATTCGATTTTTTAAATATCCTGATTCATGTACAACAAAAACATGTAAGGTACAAGAATAAAGAATTCAACCACGCACTTCCATACTTGAGATATAGTTACAAAGCCTTGACTCTTTGGAACTGTTAAATGGCTGTTCCCTATATAATGTAATGAGTTTGTCGCAAGTTCATGGTGATGTATTCGCCCATTCTTCGATGCACATTTTTCCACTCTACGAGGTACTTCAGACTAGTTCGCCTGATCTGATCTTACAGTTTCTCTTAATGTTTTTTAGCCCGGTTGAGGCTTGGCCACATTGTGCTTATTGCTCAAAAACGTTAATTTTGTTTACTTAACACTTTGCGGGGTTAAATTGCCCATGTGTTTACTGCCGTTGTCCTGCTGGAACTTCCACTTGCGATTTTTGAATAAACGCTTTGGACTCGGGATGAGATTCTCATACAAAATGTGACGATGCATGGCACCATCTATTTTTTATTTAACGATGCTGAATTGGCATACGAGGTGAAGCCAGTGCATAACTATGTTTTGCTATCACTTTCGCGTTACAGTCGGTATGACTTTTTAAGGTTCATAGGCTGTCCCTTTTATTTTCCAAACATGACGAGCGATATCACATGCAAACACTTGAAATTTGGTCATCAGACCAAAAGACAGTCTTTCAAAACTCATTTCCATTGTCCATATTGTCTTTTGTAAATTTTAAACGATTTGCAACATGCTTTCTCGTTAACAGGATAGTCTTACGAGGCCCATAATTTTCAATTTTGTTTTGTGTAAGTCTCTGAGGACACTTTTGTCAATTTTGTACCAGAGGTTTCGTAATCATTATGGAACAATTTTTAAAAATTTATTGGCTTTTTTTAACTTTTCTCAGCATCTTTCAATGTACACGAACACCGATCTTTCGTAACGCATGACCCTATTGAGTTAGTGGTGCCATAGTCGTTGAATTTACGAATAATTTAATTTAAGTTAAAATGAGGTGCATTTAATTATCCAATGCAAAAAGTTTTCTGTCTATAATTTCCTTCGGATGAAGTTCAATGATTTGCTTCCGTGAAAATTCTGGAACTTTTTTCACCCTGGACATGATTTGTTGGAGTCGACTTTCAATAAGTTAACTTATTCGTAATTAACTGTATATTTTTATTTCAAGCCACGTTGATTCTTGTTTTACAAATTGTTAGAATATTGTAGAATCTGCTTGTATGCGATTGTTTAAGAAAGTGAATATTAATATCATTTTGATATCATTGCACTGAAATGGTTGGATATTTTTGTATTTTACCACACATATTTTTGTTGAATATGAACCAACATACTTAAAAAATCGAATGTTTTATTTCACACCTTGTGTTAAACTATTATATAGGAACTATAACATGTTAGAGGTTTGCGTATGCTCGTCTACTGACAGTTTTATTAAGGTAAGATCTCATGCGTATTCAATCAAGTATTCAACATTTTCTGTACAATCATTTCATAATAATCATAATATTAACTTTAAAATAAGAAAATCTAACATTGTATTGCATTTGTTGCGTGTAAGAATCTGAAGGGGTAAAACCGAAAAAAAGCTAGAGTGGTAGTGCAGCCTGTTCCACACGTGCGTCCATTGAAGACACTCAGCTATTCAATTTTTCTGAGTGTGATTTTTTTTTTTGATTTAATTACCAGCCTAATTAAAGAACTCTCACTTCTTTCCAACATTATCAACTGCCGTGATTTACTGGGCAAGGTACACTTGTTTTTCTAAAAATAGTTCAAACAAAAGAATAGAATTCGATAACATAAGATCTTGAAGTATGCAATTTCATTTGATAGGACGTGTCACATTTTTATGTGTATTTTCAGATCTTGCTCTGGTCGATTTCGTGGCGCTTGTGTTCAAATCAGGGCTACTTTTATGTGGTTAATTAAATACACGTGAAATTCAGCTCCTCAAGTCGTCCAAGCAGTGAGATGCGATGAAAGCATTTCATTTTTGTCAATATCCACGTAGAAAAAATCACGAATGAGATCAGGGCTTCTGGAAGGCCATTTGATGTTATAACAACGAGCAGTTATTTTGTACCTGAACTTATTTTGCAAATAACATTTAGCGATAAATTTTCTGCGTACCGTAGCACCAATTAATTTGTGTGGATCAAACTCGCAGACCATCTGGAGTTGCAAAATTATTTCCTTTCTCAAAATTTGCGAACAACTGTACTCGTTAGTGGTTTCTTCAGCTTAGACTCATGAGAAATGTTTGAAATTCACCTTTTTAGTATTTTCATTCGACACTGCTCATGTGAGACATAAATGCGATCAATTTTAAGTCACACAACGAAAAACTAGAAAAAACCTTTCTTCTCTTAATATAACGCAAGAGCTGCACTATCATATTTTACATGACATGCATTAACGATCAAAGTAAGGTTAACTTGTCCACTGCTCCAAGTTAATGTGAAAGTTAATTAAATGACTTACGTCTCGTACAGTTAAATGAGGTTCAAAATGACAGTGCTTCAGCTATCATTTTTGACAGCATAAGTTTACCAAATAGTAATTTCTATAGAACGATAGTGCTCTTTCAGTGCTCTTGAGTGCTGAAACTATTTTACTTAAGTGACTATTTGATTACCATGCTATTTCGTATAGCGTGCCCACTTTTGCAGGTGATTACCTGGCAGCAGCAAGTCATTATTGCAATGAAGTACCATTACATGTCTCAATTTGGGAATAATTGGAGAGCGCAATCGCACACCGAGTGAACTTTTCTGCGGCACATTTGTATCAACTATCACAGGAACCCTGCTTCACAAACACGGCATGAATTCGTATATATAACTGCATCAGACTCCACTGGCTGAATTATAAGCATCACATGAAGTTGTAGCTTTAGGTTGGCTGTATTATATAACAGTGTGTTTTGTTATAGATGCGCGTAGAAAAGAGGGTAAATGCATCATGTTGACAAACAAGCCCTGATTGATTGTTATCTTGCACAAATATTTTCAATCATTGGTGAAATGTTGTTATTTCACGATAAATACCTGTAAATTATGAAACTCCTTCAACTAGAGTAAGAAATAAATGTGCACGAGAATAGCCTAACGTTTTAGTACTTTTACACGTTAACAAATTCATTAAATCTAAAAAGAAGTTATAGAACAACTGCGAACAAATACAGCTAAGGGAATATAGTAGAATTTCTTATATTTTTAGCAAGAGAAGGTTTATTTTCGTTCGCAGTTTAACATCTTTTAAGTATGGGAGCACTAGTCAAAACAGAATAAATGCGTACACAGAATATTTCGTTATGTGTGGAAGATTATAAAGAAAGGAAGCCAATTATTTATATAGATAAATGTGAGCAGAGGTATTTCTATAAGGAACTTCATAAGGTATATTTCATTATAAAGAGAGGAAGCTTATAATTCACGTATTTCAATACAAAGTGCATAATGTTACACAATCGCTGGCTTATGCAAACATTAAAAACTAATTTCTTCCCTAATGTCACAAATTAGATTAATTCATATTTTTAGATCATGTGGGTAAACCAAATTCCGCATTAAATCATGAACTGTCTCTACTTAATTTACCCTTTGTCATGCCAGCTATTTCTTGCCTTAAAATGAAGCTCGGAATAGGCTTGTAAAAACAGGGTCGAATTTAGTACCATAAACTGAGCCTCAAAATTGTAAAGAATGCTGCTCGCAACTTAGTTTCGAGACAGTATTTCATGCCTAGCAGTGCAGTGTGTCTAAATCAAATGATGGACAACTACAGCGATAAGAACACTGCGCAATTGCTGATAAGATTCCCCCTCGGGTAACTTCATGCATTCGTAATGAACTCGTTCATGTCCACGAGTACATTATTCTGTACATTAATTTGCATAACACTCTCGTCATACCAATACAGGTTGCAAGCTTGGTCCATCTCAGGAAAACTAATCTGAATTCAATGAAAAAATTCAACTAAATACCACCATCCGGAGACACTGAACTTACCAGACGCAGAACGAATCTCCGAACGAATACTCTGAAATCACCTCGTTGTTGGTAGAATTACTTTTGGAAAAAGCTGTTACGCAAAATAACCATAATGTAATAGCGAGTTTAACTTCACGAATGACGTGTAACAAAGACTCTTTTACGACGTTTAATGGTTTCCGGAAGAGACTGTTTTCGTTGAGTCATGCGTTGGCCGATACGCCAGATAAGATATACGAAGTAGCAACATTATTATTGAGAGTGTTAGAATTCAGTTTTAGTTCAATTTTTAAAATTTTGCCATTTTCAGATTTTCGGTGGTTCGGCCAAAGATCCGCTGTTTCTATGGGCCCGGACCTGGCTATGTCTGCCTCCGGCTGGCCCTGGCGCGCCGCCAAGCGCTTTTCCCTCACCCGCTCCGCTGTCCCTGAATCCGCGCCTGATAAACACCACGATTTCCAAGCGACGCAGAGGAGCAAGTCGAAAGATGAGAAGTGAAGAACTAAAGAGCAGCCACAAATGAATTAGAATAGGAAGCTTTTCATTTACGATTAGAACATACGTTATTAAAGCAGTATTAGAAAATGAGGATTGTTGTTTAAACGCAAAGCAGGTGCTGAAATGTGACGGGGAAGGTAACCTACCAGGGAGAATACAAGAGGGAATACGAACTGGAAAAATAAATCTTCAGTTAATATAGGGGATATGAAGTCTGAAAGTCAAACACAAAAGCAGTGAGGAAACTAGAGAGCAAACTACGACAGAAACAGCGTTGAGTAGAAACTATTGGATACCATTACCTGATTGGGTCAGAAGGAACATGGAATCAGAGAACCGGAAAATTTTACATTTCTCATTCAAAGCTCATTGCTGAATTCGAGTAAAGAACGCAGAGCTTTGACGGTGCGCGGAGCTGGAGCATATGAAAGAAAATCTGAAGCGTGTGATGCGTGTAGAGGAACTGGTTTCTTGCTCCCATGGGCGCGAGGGACATCGAAATAAGCCCATCAAAAAAGTCATCGAAACAAGTCACTGAAACAAGGAACTAAAGAGAGTCACTGAAGTAAGTCAATGAAACAAGTCACTGAAACAAGGGACAAAAACAAGTCATTGAAACAATGGACTAAAATAAGTCATAGGAGCAAGTCACTGAAACTACTCACTGAAACAAGGGACTAAAAGTAATAAATGAAGAATCATTACAGCAAGTCAGTAATATCAGTCAGTGCTACAATTCACAGAAACAAGTCACTAAAACAAGTCAGTAGAACTAGTCAGTGGTAGAAGTCACAAAACAAGTCATTGCAAGCTTGTATACCCTCAATGGATGCCGCAGCGGCAACACGAGCGTGGGATCAAGGAAAAACTTAGGTAGGGCAATGCGTTATTTCCTAATTTTATTTACCTTTGCACATCCAAGTAAATTATCTGAGTAAAAACTTAATAACAATAATGCAAGACTGAGGCGAAGAGACTAACTCATTCGAGATATTTAAATGAAAAATTTGATGCCAGAAGAAATTCAGTTTCACTAGTAATATACGCTCTCATACTTCCTGAAAACCCTGTTCAAATTTGAGGAAAAACAATATCGTTTTCTCTCATTATCTAGCAATGATTTGATAAGAGACTGGCATAGAAAATACAATGATAATGTAAAATGATTTTTATTTGCCCAAATGTTAGTTTGTCATAATTCTGTCCTCAAGCAGTATAGATTCTTATATTCTAGACTGGGCAGAGAAACCAAGACAAGAATTGATTTATCTAAGCCAAATTCCTAAAAACTTATTTGAAGTTCGACACTCGACGTTATAAAGCGGCTTTAAAATTGGTTTCCTTCAACCTGACGACAACAAACGTTCAACCTGACGACAACAAACAAATATGCGAAGAAGACATACGCTGAAGAGAGTTAGTAAAAGATAAAAACCCTGAAGTAAAATGCATGAAAATGACATAAAAATGCTCTGTTTTTCTTCCCAGTCCAGTTTCCAGAAAGCTTCCGATATAATAGGATGTACGTAAAATACTTGGACTAACGAGTAAATGTACATGCATTTTCTATCGACGAATCAAAGCAGAAGCATAATGTTTATTGCAATTAATTTAACCTTTCTCTACAGAGACCATCTGTAAGAATCAACTTATCCTCTAGAGCCCGAATCTCGAGTTGGAGTCTACCTCGAAAGCTGTCTCCTGCGTAACGCCGCATGTTTTGAGAAATGTTCACCTATGCAATTTTTAGGGAGCCTTCAGAACTTCAGTTGAAGAAAGCACGGATTGCAGACTCCAGAATGAGTCAAATGGTAAAATATATGGGTTTAACACACCGCTTCCTATATCTCTAGGTTTGCTCATAGACATCGGACTACACACAAGTTGTGCAAGATTTCACGCCATTAGTGATGAATCGAAATGGTGTGTTAAGTAATATTCAATCTATTAAAACAAAGGAAATATTATACATATGCATTTTTTCTTTATCAGCGCAATTGTGGTCTTTATCTTGTCACTAGAGCATGGGAGTCACGTAAATAAAGTAAGGCTACGTTACACAATTTTCATTTTCATTTTGTCATCAAAATAGGGCGTTATGAGTCTAAATCGTTCAACAGCTGCATTTTTTCTTTCAAACGTTGCGCTTTCTGTCCCTTCTATATCGCCAGGACGCATCCTAGAATTATTGTTAAAAGCAATGCCGTCATAACAGGTGGTCCGAAGTGGCGGCAATTTGGAATCGAATCCAAAGGCGGTAAACACGTTCCATTAAAAATTATGTGATATTCTGCGTGAGTGATTAAAAATTACATAGCTTTTGCTTAGGGGTCTCAAGATTTCAAATACGAACATTTTAGGCACATGTATTGAATGTCTTCTGATAAATTTACGATTATGATGAGGGAATTGCAGACGTAATATGTTTAGGATTATGCACAATAAGGGATTTGCAGTCGTCATAAGAACCAGTGCAGCGTTTTTTTTATTAAAAAATTGAAGCCAAGGCAGTTTTAGAAGTCGAAATCCCAATATTGAGTTTTTTATTGAGTGTTTTGAGTATTTTTGTTGAATTGTTTTGAGTGTTTTTTATTGAATTTGGACAAATTTTTGAAGCAACTGGCAATTTTTAATGATCGCATGTAACTTAGCATCAAAATGAACAAGAATATTATGTGAACTAAACTTCACTTATGTAGAACTGTCATGCTCTGCTGATAAAATTATTACCCCAAATCTCATATAAGAAGAAATAGCGGCTATGCAATACAAATTTCATATAAATTGTTCGATCTGATGGCGTGAGCTAACGTCGGACTCAAACGAACTAGACTTCACTTGTGTTTTCTGTTTCATCAATAACAATAATGGGAAACTAAATTATGTAATATATTCAATGCCTGAAAAAAAATCTCTTGGGTTTTTGAAGCCTCGTTCTACGGGCAATAAACGATAGATTAGAGCTGATTTAATTTCGCCTCTTCCGCTCATCACAAATGGCTCTCAATCTCCGACCACTACTGTGACGTCTCGATTTCCTAAACATGCTTGAAGATGAAGCAGGCATTGATTGAGAACAGACCATGAGCGAACTATTTTCATTGCTCTAACGCCTCGAGAAATGACACGCCACTATTATCTCGTGTTTTACGCACAAGAAAGGTGCGCTATACTCCTGGAAAGTACAATAGATAGCATTTGATTAAAATGGTTTTAAGCTTCCACAGGCGTCAAAACGTGGTCAATGTAAGAACTTGGGTTAGTTTTACACATCATCTACCTACAATTGGGGAATATTTTTCCATTTTTAGAAATTAATGACTGTGTTTTTGACGTCAGAAACTTCTCTTTAATAGTTTGCAAAAGGCTCACAGAATAATCTTTTATTCTAGTATTTAAATTTAATTTCCAGTGTAAAAAGGTTCTCACCTCCAAATAATACAATCTGTGGGCAAATCCTCCATATATTTATTCAAAAGAACCTCTCCAATAGCCCGTCAATTTTTTCCAAGGAAATCTGTGAGTTGTTGACAGTTTTGCATTTAAAATGGGGAGAGTCTGAGTTTTTCCGACTATGTTCCTTCTGTATGTTTCATTTCCATTCATTTCGCTAAATATTTTCAGCGCTGACTTTTTTGGGGTTAGTCTGGTTTGCTTTGAAAGCATTGATGGTGTTCGGGGCCTGAGGAGGTTGAGGGCGGTCATTTCGAGGACGATTGTCTGTTGTTCTCACTTCGCATAACAGAGGCACAGCGAGGTAAACGTAGATTTGTACGTCTTCAGGAACTTAACAACTTCTGGTTTTGTCTTTCACGCTCACTATAGCGCAAAATTAGCCGCACGTATACCATTCATTCTACTGAATAGGTGAAATAATAGTACGTTTCGAGAAAGAATACGAAAGATTCGTCATTTCTTAGTATTTATGTAGTTCTGCCTGAATAAGGAAGAGATTTAAACAGTTTTTTGACAAAAATTTAAAATGGTCTTAAGAACTTTGTATGCAACATTTAATTCTTCTTCACCTCACCTCAGCAAAAGTCAAATAAAAAACTGCCACTTGAAGCGCTCAAATTTCAATATTAAGTAAAAGAGTCTCTGAAATAAGAAAAATGGCTGCACAGAAGGTATAATCTAGGGCACGCGCGTGAAAAGAGTACAGCCCTATGCAACGTTCGATCTAAACGTCACTAACGCATCACAAAAACGTCACACTGAGCGTTCATCGAACGTTCGGTGCGCCTGCCAGCCAAGGTGTTCGATGATCATGTCTTTTTGAACGCAGGGCTCTGGAGTTCACTCCACTGTAGCTTGGATTGATTATTCCAGCACTGCCATTATTAATTCAGTGCATTGGACGCCGGCCAGTGCCACCCTGCAGTGCCTCCTCTTTTGTGCTGCACCAACGCAGCACGGCTGGATCGAGGTGCTAGAGTTGCTGGTTCTGAGCAGTGCTTCCAAAACTTTCCAGAGAGTTCATGATCCGGACTGAGACTGACGCTCGGTAGTTGCACATAAAAATTATGAAGAAAACTTTGAATTTGCATGCGCGAAAGAAAAATAATTTTCTAAGCTGAATGATACTTGAAGCTATTTTTCTAGGTGCCGGGATCGAAAATGACCTGGATTCCAAGGCCCTATCCTGTTCTGTATGCCATCTTCACGATTCTGATAATGATGGAGACAACGAACAAAAATCGATCAAATGAAACAACATACTGTGTTCTAATTCTGCAGTTTAAGCCCTTGATATAACAATTGAATTTGACTTCAGGATAAGAAGTGTTCCACAAATTAATCTTTCTCTTAAAATGGTTCATAACAGGGGAAATATTTCTTGCGCTGAATTACGAGCATGAATGATCTTTCTCACACAATTTACTTTACTTTTTTCGCTCAACAAATCGCTTCAAATTAAAACTCAGGTCGCACCTAACTTGCTTTCTTTTGCTACAGCGTAACCATTATTGGATATCATGATCCAATTTTTGTCCTGAAATGCGTGAGAGTAGAATTTTTTCCAAGTTATGCGTCAGTAAATATTTACATCATTTAGAGACTCTTGGACCTTTTTAACTTTTAGAAACCCTGAGGTAATTGCAACCCACATGCAGAATGACAGAGCAAAAGTGCTGCTTCTGTCAACACTCGTTGATTTTTTGTCAACACTTGTTTAAGGTTTTCATACTTTTGCTCTAGATAGACAAAGATCGAGAGGCAATCAACCAAAATCGCAACTAATTCGGATTCTGACCTTCTTCATTCCAGGCTCATTCGTGAGTTTGGAGAAAAGTCGAGTTGATCACTTCTTGAATCCCAATTTTCAAATATTTGTGAAAATGAAGAAATTTTTCATTTTGGTAATTCTTTTGATTAAGTTGAGTGAAAAATCACCGAGTCATCTTGCACAGCCCTTGATTTGCAAATGATAAAAAACGCAAATAAAAATTCTCACTACAATTTACAGTTCTACATTATAAATTTGTACTTAAGTAATCAAAATTGAGTATTATTCATAATCATGCATGAATGAAATACATGTTTTAACGAAAAAATCCCTCATTACAGTAGTATTGACGCAAATTTGCGTACCGCATAGCTGCTCGTTGGCGTTGTTGCCGATTGGTGAGAGACGACATAAGTTCACGTAAGGAAATAAGTTCAACTCCTCAATTTAAAATATAAGATTAAATTTCAAATTTATTTGAAGCTCTCTAACCGCTTAAAATGTGTTCCCAAGAGAGGATGGAGGAAGGAACTATTTAGCATGGAATCATGGGAACAAAGAATCTATGAACAAATGTGTTCCCTCACAGTATCCTTTGCGTATAAAAACAGCTGAAATCAAAGAAATTCAAGTAACAAGAAAAAGTTGTAAAAAATATTAATAGGCGCAGGAAAGAAGGACAGCAATGAACCCGAACAATGAGTTCCTTTACAAAACAAGAAAACCCTTTCCTAATTCAACACAAGGAATGCCTATTCAACCTTCACTTCAGGACTTTCATCTTCCCCTCGCGCGCGCAAAGTTTCATCTAATTACAATATAAGTGTCTTCTTGAGGGGTCGACGCTGCCTCCTGTACCGCTGTGACGACGTAAATTGTGTGAAAATCCGCCTCCATGTGAGGGTGTGACCGCAAGTCGTTATTTACACTCCCCTCACTCCGTTATTTACTTACACTCACCTCACTACGTCGTTATTTACACTCACCTCACTACGTTATTTACTTACACTCACCTCACTACGTCGTTATTTACACTCACCTCACTACGTCGTTATTTACACTCCCCTCACTCCGTTATTTACTTACATTCACCTCACTACGTCGTTATTTACACTCACCTCACTACGTCGTTATTTACACTCCCCTCACTCCGTCGTTATTTACACTCCCCTCACTCCGTTATTCACTTACATTCACCTCACTNTATTTACACTCCCCTCACTCCGTTATTTACTTACATTCACCTCACTACGTCGTTATTTACACTCACCTCACTACGTCGTTATTTACACTCCCCTCACTCCGTTATTTACTTACACTCACCTCACTACGTCGTTATTTACACTTCCCTCACTGCGTTATTTACATTCACCTCACTACGTCGTTATTTATACTCCCCTTACTCCGTTATTTACTTACATTCACCTCACTACGTCGTTATTTACACTCCCCTCACTACGTTATTTACTTACACTCACCTCACTACGTCGTTATTTACACTCACCTCACTACGTCGTTATTTACACTCCCCTCACTACGTTATTTACTTACACTCACCTCACTACGTCGTTATTTACACTCCCCTCAATACGTTATTTACTTACGTTCACCTCACTACGTCGTTATTTACACTCACCTCACTACGTCGTTATTTACACTCCCCTCACTGCGTTATTTACTTACGTTCACCTCACTACGTCGTTATTTACACTCCCCTCAGTACGTTATTTTCTTACACTCACCTCACTACGTCGTTATTTACACTCACCTCACTATGTCGTTATTAACACGCCCCTCACTGCGTTATTTACTTACACTCACCTCACTACGTCGTTATTTACACTTCCCTCACTGCGTTATTTACACTCACCTCACTACGTCGTTATTTACACTCCCCTTACTGCGTTATTTACTTACACTCACTCCACTACGTCGTTATTTACACTATCCTCACTACGTTATTTACCTACACTCACCTCACTACGTCGTTATTTACACTCCCCTCATTACGTATTTAGTTACTCTCACCTCACTAAGTCGTTATTTAAATCCCCTCACTACGTTATTTACTTACACTCACCTCACTATGTCGTTATTTACACTCCCCTCACTACGTTATTTACTTACACTCACCTCACAACGTCGTTATTTACACTCCCCTCATTACGTTATTTAGTTACTCTCACCTCACTAAGTCGTTATTTAAATCCCCTCACTACGTTATTTACTTACACTCACCTCACTATGTCGTTATTTACACTCCCCTCACTACGTTATTTACTTACACCCACCTCACTAAGTCGTTATTTAAATCCCCTCACTACGTTATTTACTTACACTCACCTCACTAAGTCGTTATTTAAATCCCCTCACTACGTTATTTACTTACACTCACCTCACTATGTCGTTATTTACACTCCCCTCACTACGTTATTTACTTACACTCACCTCACTACGTCGTTTTTTACACTCACCTCACTACGTTATTCACTTACACTCACCTCACAACGTCGTTATTTACACTCACCTCACTACGTCGTTATTTACACTCCCCTCACTACGTTATTTACTTACACTCACCTCACTACGTCGTTATTTACACTTCCCTCACTGCGTTATTTACACTCACGTCACTACGTCGTTATTTACACTCCCCTTACTGCGTTATTTACTTACACTCACCTCACTACATCGTTATTTACACTCCTCTCACTACGTTATTTACTTACACTCACCTCACTACGTCGTTATTTACACTACTCTCACTACGTTATTTACTTACACTCACCTCACTACGTCGTTATTTACACTCTCCTCACAACGTTATTTACCTACACTCACCTCACTACGTCGTTATTTAAATCCCCTCACTACGTTATTTACTTACACTCACTTCACTACATCGTTATTTACACTCACTACGTCGTTATTTACACTCCCCTCTCTACGTTATTTCCTTACACTCATCTCACTAGGTCGTTATTTACACTCACCTCACTACGTTATTTACTTACACTCACCTCACTACGTCGTTATTTACACTCACTACGTTGTTATGTGTTCTCACAACCTTGTTATTTACACTCACTATGTTGTTATTTACTCTTCCCTCACTACGACACAGGCATCACGGAATTGAGAGAACTGAGAAGCGTTTTGTCCTGTGAACTTCACCTGCAAGAAATAGCTTAGTGATCTGAGGGTGAAACACTTACTCGGCTTGTGTTTATCAGGAGTTAGTCGCTCGTTAACTATGGTTATTTACTATACATGATTATATGGAAATATAGAGATGTATGGTGAGCATGAACTTTTACCATCAATATTTATTGTGCTGCATCTTCGACACATTCTTTTTCGACGCGCATGTTTTAAATGAACTCTTCTTTCACCCCAGCTATGAAAGTAATGCATTGAACGTCTTCTGATTTTTAAAAATTCAAAATTCGAATTATTAATATCTATGTTTAAAATTAAAGATTTCGCTTCATTCCCTATTGCTCAATTAAAGGTAATAATTAAATGATTACCTGATACTCAGTATGTACGATACTCATAAAATGAGTAAAAAATTCATATTTTGAAGTTTGAAATCCAACAGCGAAGTTTATGTTTTAGATACAAAGAAATGAAGTTCATTCATTATTCCTTCACAGCATTACCCAACATGTGAGCAAAAATTCTCGAATATTTTTGCAAATACCGGAGTATGAGGCCATAAAAACAAATTTATGCACAATATCACTAAGCAAAGATTGTCAAAAGATTTGAAAAATTGTATAGTACCTGCATTTAGATGAATTTTAGTTATTCCAATGAAAGTCTTTCTAAATGATTCCATACATACTATGTATCAGAACAGCTAATTTCAGCACACAAAAAAGGAGTGTGGGACTTACAACCTTTTGAATGAATGATGCGCACCGAGGGATTTCAAGTAAAAGTGCTAAACGATTTTCATGACTGTAGAAGGCAATCAGACTACCAGTCAAAAAAAAGCTTCAAATTGGTCTAAGTGTTGCTGAAGAAAGTCTGCAAGGGAACCGTAACTTATGAACGACATTGGTATAAACTCCAATCACAATCTCCAGGTATTACACCCTTACTAACAAATTTCATTTGAAACCAAAGAAAATTGGTTACGCAAAAACGATCTTAAGAACGATGCTAACTTTTCATAAGGATGTCATGTTCAGATCAATGCAGAAAAGAGATTTATAATCATATTGAAGGAAGCATGCGTTGAGGAAAGATAGACCTGCCTAATAACCAGAAAAATATCATTTCTACATTGTATTTTTTCATACAATGTAGAGATGATAATTTTCTGCTTGTGGCAGTGGAAGCATAATATTAAGTGCTTAAGCTTTCAATGAAACAGGAATATTAGGAATCGAAGACAAGGTCGAAAATCATAATAATTCAGAAGGTAATTAGCATATATCAATAAAAATTTGGAGCTCGAAAATGAATGGTTGTTTCGACACGACAATGATCTTTAAGTTTGCTACAAAGCAGACCGCAAAAGATTTAATAATAACATCAGAATCCTTATATAAGCTAGCAGATTACGAGATCTGAATTCGGTAGAAAACTTCCGGGCAAACTAATTAGTAAGACCCACGCATGGAGACTGGATGGCCTCATTTAAGATTGTCGGTGTCGAACAATGGGCTTTTGCTGAAATTTTGCTAAGAAGTATTGAAGACTTACAGAAACAGTTAATACCGGTACTAATACCCCAACAAAGTGTTTCAGCGCTTTCATCAAATGAGCAATATCTTCTTTCTTTGATTGTAAATTTTATGACAGTGTGAACAAATTTGTGTGAGTTCCAAATGTTCTAAATGTTTTTACTCAGAAATGTTCGTAGAGCTTAGAAATAACTTTTGTATACGTACATTTTCGAACCATTTATCAACAGACCACACTATGACATTGTTATCTTAAATTCTTGAAATTTGTGTTTCTCCATACTAAACAAATGTACGTGTAGCATAATTGTATAAAAGGTATGCTTGCGTGAAACATTAGTAAAACCAGAACAACGAAAAATACGACTTGTAATAATGACAAGAGTTTTACAAAAGTATTTCTGTATAAATAAATATCTTATCAGAGTTAATTCAAATCGATCAACCATCGAGGGTTAAAACCATGAACTGCTGTACACGTCGAAATGCTGTAGGGTTCAGGATAGAATTTACTGATGTCTTGATGACGTGACGTATGATTTATGTGCCTTGGTATGAACATGTGAATGTTGCCATGTGTGTGTGTGTTACATATCTGGATAACGAAGAGACCTGACGTGCATTTTACTACGAGAACAAAGAGACTTGTGATAAAAATACTTTAAAAAAGAAAGTGGCTTGTGACGAAGATTCTATAGCGAAAAAGATTACAGCTTAAATTTGTGATAAAGATTTCAACATATATTCCAGAGAGAACAAAAAAGTGCTAGAGTTGCTACAAAGATTCAACAGAAAATAAAGACAGTCGAGACAAAGATTCTAAAGGGAAAATGGAAGTTGCGACAAAGATGCCATAGAAAAAAGGAATTTGCAACAAATATACTATGGAAGAGAAAGAAATGTATGACGAAAGTCCAAAAAAGAGTTGCAACGAAAATTCCATGGAAAAGAAAGATTACTACAAAGATTACCATGGAAAAGAAAGAGCTTCATTGCAAAAATTCTTTGAAAACGAGAAAAGTAACAAGTATTGCGTGGAAAAAAGAGGTTACAACAAAATACCGTAGAAAACAAGAGAAATACATCAACAATTCAACGAAAAGAGAGTTGTAATAAGGATACGGTGGAAAAGAAAGAGAGATACGACAAAACTCAACGAAAAAACATTTATAACATGGATACCACAAAAAATAAAGAGAGTTAGGACAAAATTTCAATGAAAAAGAGAGTTGTAACAAGGATACCATGGAAAATAAAGAGCACTGCGACAGAGATTGCCATAGAAAAAGAAGCAGCCTTCAGACCTCCCTAAAGACGCGGCGGCGGAGCGCAGAGGCTACAAAGCGCACCAGGGAGGCCAGCGAGGTGCGGAGGAGGAAGAGCTCGGGTCCTGCAACGCGGAAGTGCAGCGAGGCGCGCGTCTGTGAGGGGAGCTGTGGTCGCGCGAGGTCCGGGCGCCCCGCACCGGAGAGGTGGAGGAAGCTGGGCATTTGGGTATTTTATACTTACACTCATTCCTCTGATTTTCTACTGGGTGGATTTTCTACTGACGCTGATTCCGCTGATTTTCTACTGAGAGGATTTTCTACTGACGCTGATTACATTGATTTTCTATTGACACTGATTACACAAGTTTTCTATTGACATTAATTCCGCTGATTTTCTACTGTGAGGAAATTCTACTGAGCTCCTCCTCCCCTCCGCTGAAGACAGAATTTTTACTTGACATGTTTTGCATGTAACTTCAAATTGTGGTTGCTCTATGATTTTTGTATTGTAATTAAAATATCGTTAATGTAGCAGCAACCTCGTTCGTGAGTTTGTAAACGTAATTAGCTAGATTTTTTATTGCAAGTCGAGGTGTGTTTACGAGTACATATGGAATGTCCTCCCTCATAACGAATACGTAAAAAGGAAACACGTTCTCATTTTCTGTTAATTACTGAACAAGTTACCAAAGAAATGTTGGCCTTCAATATCATCCTACACTCTCTTTTATTAATATCCTTCTTAAGATTGAATTTCCAGTTGTTATCTCATCCTGACTCACACTGTATTGGAACTCAACATTATCCTCTGCATTATGTATACAGTTGGAATGAGCATGGAAGTCGCTAGACGTGAATTAGTGTTCAATTTGATTTAAAAAAATTTTGCACTGGTTTCTAAAACATAGCGAGCTCTTTAAATACATGTACGAACTCTGCTGACTGATACATTGAATTTGCATAAAAATAATGCATACCTCACCCACACACACGCACACAAACACAGACACATGTTGACGCAAATCCCCCAAAAATGGGCTACTGAGTTCAACTTTTAAGCCACATCATCGGTTATGGTGCATCCATTCCGCCGCATCACTTGCATATTTATCGTATCGTCAACGTAGCGGCAGTGCACTGACGCCTACCGTCGCTAGAGATAGTTTTTTTCGACACTGCCGAGGGATAAAATTATTGCTGACCCACAGAGACAGCTAACCACGACTATGCATGGCGGGTGGTTATGAAAGAGGCAAATTATAGATTAAAAATTTACGCACCCCTGAACATTATTTTGGTTCAGTACAAGTCCTCAAAATATGCGCATACACATAGACTTCCATGTATCTATCTGTATGATGGGTATACATAGTATACATTTAAATCCACTCAAGTACATGTGTATATACTCATGAGTGTGTACTGAGCCACCAAAATGCACACATTTCTTATCTATAGTATGATTTGACTTTTTCATACCCCCTCCCCCTATGTACATATAGTCGGGCTTAGGTTGTCTTTTTACAGATCGCGATAATTCTATCCCTCGTCAGCGACGAAAATCGTGTCTACGGCGACGATTAAGCGTCGATACATCATCGCCTCGGTGACGACAGGCACATGTACACATGCATGCGAGGTGCCGAAACGGATGTATGATAACTGATGATACACACAAAGAGTTCGATTGGATAGGCTCCTAGATCGTGATATAGTCAAAATTGTTTTTTTAACTCTCTCGCTGACAAACCATGTTCCAAAAGGTCTACTAAATACAACTGTGTAAGGCCTCTTCGTCCAACACCACTGTGTATTTTCTCTTTCATACACAAGCACTGCATGCAATCCCCTTCGTTCACCACTACTCTGTACATCCCCCTTCTTCCCCACCACTGCGTAATTTCCCCTTCACCCGCCACCACCACTGTGTACATCCCCCTTCTATAACCATGGTGTGCGCATCCTTTCACTGCACATGAGAAATATTTAGTTTGAGTCCTCGTTAGACACTAAAAATAGCTCAGATGCAATCCAATGCCAATAATGTGGCGTTCAAAACGAAGCAAACGACACATTTGCAAACGTTATTAGGGATGAGTTCGAAAATATTAGAATGAAAGCCACAAATTAAAAATTTATGGAAACATTTAGAATTTAAGTCATGCTAATCAGACCAGAATCGACGCAAAAAATTGATGACGATGCATGAAACTGCCGATTGCAAAATGTCAGCTAGTGAGGTTAAGTAGGTAAAATTTTGAGAAAAATTTGAAGAGTGTGAAGTAAAAAAAATGAAATAAAGTATGAAGTAATATAAAATAATAGATCGCCTTTATTGAACGAACAAGGGAAGCAGGATGACTGATAAATAATGTTTAGCGCTTAACGTTTCCATACTGATTCACGAGTCCAGTTATTACGGGATTATATTCATACTGCTTCTATCATTCCTATTTTTCGCCGAGCGCTTGCATCAGGATAGGAACTTTGTTTCAATGACATGTATTTCGGTTTTAAAAGCTATGCTTCATATAAAATTGAATGAAGGCTTAGGAAAAAGCTCTCAGTATTTTTTACTTTCATTTTCTTCATCAAGTTTCTTCAGGAACGCTCGGCGTATGTCGCAAACTCCATTATACATTTGTGGTTGGTCGCTCTTCGTCATGTCCACGTTTGAGATCGTTGGTCGCACTTCGCAGTGTCCACGTTTGAGATCGTTGGTCGCACTTCGTCATGTCCACGTT